>JAVSCE010005807.1:0-19765 GCA_032199065.1 Smutsia gigantea | reverse complement strand
AGGTAATACCACCTGAAAATCTTGAATTCAAATGGAAAATGAAAGTTGATATTTATGATAAACTGCTGCAGATTTAGGTCTAAAATGTAACAGGTAGTTGCTGATGCTCTACATTTTTAAGCAAAGTGTGCAGTAAGAGTTCTCAAATGCTTTTAGCACAAATTTTAGAAATATGTGTGTACATATCCTTTGTTATAGAGCTATGAGTAGACTTTTATCAATGCAATCATGTCTTAAAAACTAGATTTGTCCTGTCCAATATTTTTGAATTTTTACTCTTTACATTCTACATGTGAACTTCTAATCTGATAAGCTTGTCTTTAGTTAGAGCATCTTGTGTATTTATATTTAACTTCTTACTGGGATATGAATTCACATGTCTTTCAGTCCTGCCTCTCTCTCCTTCTTTTCTCTGTTCTCTCTTTGACTTCTCTTGGTTTGATTATTTCTCATTATCCTATTTACTCTACAATCAGCTTGGTAGAATTACAAAATTTGTATGATTACAAGAATCTTTTACTATGCTTTTTAGTAATTACACAGAAACTGTAGTATTCTCAATTTATCAAAGCTTAGTACTTTTACTACTTCCCATATCAGGCAATGATTTTGACCACTTCAATTTCATTTGTCTTTCCTCCTGACATATTCAATATTTGTTATATAGCTTAATTCTCATTATTTGAACCCCCACAAGTCATTGATGACATAGTTTTTAACAAACAGTATCATTCCCGTTTATTAATGTATATGCTATTTCTAATGCTCTTCTTTCAAACTTGCCTCTTCAACCTTGAATCCAGCATTACAGTCCTTCTCCTAAAAATATATTGTTCTTTAATATACTCTGCTAGAAACAAATCCTTGTAGAGTTTATTTTCCTGAAAATGTCTTTTCCTTTTTCCTCACTTTTTGAATGATATTTTGATGGGTTTGGAATTCAAACCTGGAGGATACATGCTCCCCACCCTTTGAAAATGCCATCCTTATCATCTTCTAGCTTTGCATGCTCCTGTAGGGAAGTCAGTTGTAGTCTTCCTGTGGTTCCTTTGAAAGTACCATGTCTTTTTTCTCTGGCTTATTTTTAAGATTTCTTAAAGGACATGTTTTAGAAATTTTGAGTATATGCTTTCTAGTTGACAGTCAGTTTGAGGGAGAGTAAAACAAAGATCTTAGTTGATTCTTGGCAAGAACCCATCCTGCTTCCAGTAAATTAGAGATACACCCAAAGCCATGATACACCCATGACCCACCAAGATGATGTCTACCTAGTGGTAGTTCCTGTTTTCTCTGGCCACCAGACCATATGTATTTTCTACTCCTTTCTTTACCTTATTCATGAAAGGAGTTTAATCAGAACCATGTATTAGTATTACATATGTCAACAATTATTATCCTTAATCAAGACTCCTCTCAAACGAAATGTACTGAACATTTTTTCAAATAAAATCTATCAAATCAAGATGTATGCTTGCTTTCTTTCAGCATGTTTATTACAAACTCTGGCCATTTTTGATATTTAAATTATTTTAATTAATATGAGCCATCCACGTATGCCTTCTAGGTAATGATAACTGAAGTCTCTGGTTATAAAATAATTAACATATGAAATATCCAATACTGAAGGGTATTTGCAACCAACCATTTGACAAGGAAGGAATGGTATTTTGGGTGGATTGATGATCTCTGTCCTCTGTGTGCTGTGTTGTATGAATAAAAACTCACATGCATGGGGCTGTGTGTTAGTTTCTTCTAAACAGGTAGAAGTTTTTCTGAGAATTCCACCATAAGCTTTAGCTTTCCTGGTATAAAGGATGTGTAGGAGCCAGATCATATTGTCAGTGCACAATATAGCTACTTCAACATACGTTTGACTTAAACATAGAAGACATGTATGAAAGATAATTTATTGATAGAATTATATAACATATTTCTTGGTCAAATATAAATAATTAGATGTACAGAAGCACAGGATGACAGAGTTGACTCAAATGTAAATTTTAAAGATCCATCATTTACTACATCTATATTCAATGTTAGGTTTTCCTCTATCATGAATAAGGTTCAATAAGCTAATATTAATGAATGTGTAATAATAACAATATCATCTAATGCCTACATCTAAAATTTGTTCCTTCAAAATTCTTAGCTCCTAATGTCTGGTAGTCTCTGACTCTTGATGTCTCCCACTGCCAGCATTATGACGGCCTCCAGAATTTCCCTTAGAGTGATTATTTTCTAACCATTGATTTCACTATAGTAACTAGAATTATCATATTTGGCACATCAACATCCAGCTGAGAGTTAGCTGTCAATACTGATTTTCTTTTAGCTTTCCCTTTGTAAATGACTGTCTCCCTCACTATTTCTGTTATTTTAGGGCCATATACTAAGATGATGTAATTTAAATGGTTTTTCAACCCATTCTTCCTAGTTTACCACATATACTGTAGCCTTTTCATAGATAATCAACTTTCCTTTGGGTTAAAACAAACTTCCACCAAAATTTAGGGACACAATGCTTGGTAGGGTATCTAAAGGTCATAGAATTAGAGGACTTTTCTGCATCTAGAGACCATATACCTTATGCCTTAATATTCCTTTTAGGTGAGGATAAACACTTAACTTTGATTTCCAAAATTGTTTTCCTGACAAGAGGCATTCCTAATCCAAAATCTCAATCATAATAAAAATTAGTCACAGGGATGAAAGTACAGCATAGTCAATACGTCTCTAACATCTTTCTATGTTGACAGTAACTACTGGGTGAGAATATAATAATGTATATAATTGTTGAATCACTATGTTGTATGAAACAAATATATTGATATTGTAAATTAACTATATTTGCATAAAAAACAACAAAAATAGTAACTGTAAACTTTTAGAATAGTTTATTCATTATTTTTAAATGACCTAAATTTTTTCCTATCCTCAGTTTTATAGACCCTGTGTGCCTGACTTAAATAATTAAATTATATTAATCTCAATAACATTTTCAGGGTTTAGGCATCAGTTTAGAAGCATGAACTGTGTACTTGAGTTCAGTCACTAGGAATTTCCAGTATTACATGAACCAGGAAGATCACCGACACACACAGTTTTCAAAGACCAGAACTTTATTATTAGTTAACATTTAACTCAGAAGAATGTTGGTACTTCAGTTATGTAAAAATCATTGATCAGGAAATGATGAATCAGAGTCAAAAACATAAGTATGTCTGTGCGACCACTATTAAGCAGTTACTGAATATCTTATCTAAATGTTAAGGGCTTTTTTTGTAATGATTACAAATTCAGAAAGGTTACTGGTGAACTCGAGGATCTAAAGAACAGTCCATTAAAAGGAATAAAGTCTTCAGAGAATTCATGGATACAACCAACTGGGATTTTGTTAAATTAAGGAAACAAGATCATTGTTAGCCTCTCCCCTCTGGATGCCTATAGCTACCCTTCTCCAGCTGTGACAAACAAAATGTCTCCAATTATTTGCAAATGTCTCTTGGATGCAACACCAGCCTGGGTGGAGACACATTGCTTTCACATAAAAGTCAAAAAACATTTCCTAAATTCCCACCATGTGTTTGAGTTTCATTTGTTAACTTACCTAGTATTAAATATTTGACATAGTGTATGTATAACCAGTGCCTATATCTGCATCTTAAAAGAAAGCATTATCTACTACAATGCACATCTAAGATTTATCCACTCCTTCCTACCTGGACCAGTTCCTGCTTCAACAATTGTCATGTACCAGGAGCATCAATCAGTGTTTCTCTAGTGGACCTCAGCCCTCTGCTTTCCCCCATATCCAGGTCTTACTTGCTTTGCACATTACAAAAGACCTCACCCTTAATGCTGTCATTTGTCTCCCTGAACATTTCCTATTCCTGTGCTACCTCCAGGTGTTTCTGCAACATTCAGTGTCCTCTTCCTGACATGTGCCCCCAGCCCTGCATTTATACCTATTGGTACACCAAAACTATGAACAAATGTGCTGGAATCTTAGCTGGACTATAATTTATTTGAGGGCAGATACTTTCCAGTAGGCAACCATATATCCTTCGATGTATACAAGATATATTAGGAAATTGTCTTTTTAACAAATGAAAGAGAAGCATTTCTGAGAGTGTAATAAAACCCTCTGGTGACTTTGTGCCTTCCCATTATTCCAAAAACTACAGTCCTAAACTCACTTCCTGCTTGAATTCAAAGCCAATTATCCACTGATGAATAGGCTAATACACACCCTCAGGGCCACTCCTGCATGTCCACAGGGGTATCCCTTCTTCCAGGATGGGGCAACCTGGAGCTAGGTCCCCTGGCTTGGTGTGCAGCACCAAGTGACCAACTGGCTTGCAAAGTGCTTTTGTAAAGGGCACAAACTGAGTAGCCATACTCTGAGAACTTCTACAATCTACATAGTAGCCAAGGAGAACCATGTCTTGTCATACTGTCCTTCACCACAATTGGTGGAAATTGTTATTGGAATGAAGGCATACCATTCATGCCAACATGGCTTAAAAGAGATCTCAATTTTACATTATTTATTAAGTAAAATTTCTTCACTATTCTAAGAAGTATATGCAAGAGTATATCAAAACTCACTTCATATTTAGGTTGTGGAACTACGTTAGCTCAAGATCTGATCTGCAAGTAGATTCAAAACAATAACGAACTCATATTTTGCCTCTGCCTCATTTGTTTTGGGTTAAGGAAAATATGTCATAATCTTCTGGAACGTCTATGAGACTACTAAGAGTAAAATACATAATATGCATAATGTGTAATATCCATGTGAACTTAAAATCTGGGTTTTAAAACATTTAAAATTTTGAATAAATTTGACATCACTTTCTATTTTTCAAAGTTCCAGTTAGTAATTTAATTGATTATAGCTGAATTTTATGAGACTCAACAAACCACAATCTTGAAGGTGCTTCTGCCATGGTATTGTTAGATAATCAGAAAATCTAGGTCTAATAATAATCACTTTTTCAGTTGTGAAAACAATGCTCCAAAGGCTTGCCTATTGTGACTTTGTATTCTCTTTATATGGAGGTTTAGAACTGCTTCAGCTCTGAAAGCTGGAACTTTCAAGTGGCTCTTCCGAATATACACAAGTCTTGACAAGCATCTGCTAAAGCTCCACTGTGTGACTACAGTGAGTAATAGCCTTTTAATGCACAAATGTTCCCCTTAGTAGAAAAAATACTGGATCAGTTGGTAATTTGAGAACTTATAATTTCCTACACTTGAATAATTTAATAATTTGAAAGCTCACTTCTAATTTCCATGACTTGTCAAATAACTGGCACTTTGCATGAAATGAGCCAAAACCTCAGTGCCTCTCTCTTTTTTTCTTGATAAGTTTGGCTGGGTATTTGCCTATTTTGTTTATCTTCTCAAAGAACTGGCTCTTGGTTTCATTGATTTTTTTCTGTTGTATTCTTCTTTATCTTATTTCTGCTGTGCTCTTTTTTATGTCCCTTCTTCACACATTGGATTTCATTTTCTCTTCTTTTTCTAGTTTCTTTAGTTGTGAGTTTAGGCTGCTTATTTGGGATTGCTCTTGTTTCTTGAGGTAGGGTTGTATTGTTATGTACTTCCCTCTTAGAACTGCTTTTCCAGAATCCCACACATTTTGAATTGTTGTGTTTCTGTTTTCATTTTCTCCATGTATTGCCTGAGTTTCTCTTTGATTAATTCATTGATCCATTGATTTCTTAGAACCATGTTGTTTAGCCTCCAAGTATTTGTGGGGTTTTCTGTTTTCATGTAATTTATTTCTAGTTTCATACCATTGTGATCTAAAAAGATGCTTGATTCAATTTCAGCCTTTTTTAATTTATTGAGGCTCTTTTAGTCTTCTAATATGTTATCTGTTTTGGAGAATGTTCCATGTGCACTCGAGAAAAAAATGTATATCCTGCTGCTTTTGGGTGGAATGTTCTGTATATATCTGTTAAGTCCATCTGATACAGTGTGTTGCTCAGTGCGTCTGTTTCCTTATTTATTTTCTGTCTGGATGTTCTGTCCATTGATGTAAGTGGTTTTTAAAGTCCCCTCACATGATTGTGTTGCTGTCTATTTCTCCCTTTAATTCTGTTAGTTGGTCTACATTTTTTGATGCTCCTATGTTGGGTGCATAGATATTTATAATTGTTATATCCTCTGACCCTTTCACATCATTATGTAAAGTCTTTCTTTGTCTCTTGCTACCTTCTTTGTTTGAAATCTATTTTGTCTGATAAAATTACCTACTCCTGCTTTTTTTCTCCCTCTTATTTGAATGAAATATTTTTTTCCCTCCCTTCACTTTCAGTCTATGTATGTCTTTAGATCTGAGATGAGTCTCTTGTAGGGAGCATTTAGATGGGTCTTATTTCTTTATCCATTCTGTCACTCTATGTCTTCTAATTGATGCATTCAGTCCATTTACATTTAAGGTAGTTATTAATAAGTATGTGCTTATTGTCATTTTATTAATTGTTTTCTGTTTGTTTTTGTAGTTCCTGTCTGTTCCTTTCTTCCTCTCTTATCCTCCTCTCTTGTTATTTGATGGTTTTATTTAGTGTTTTTATTGGATTTCTTTTTTAATTTTTTGTGTATCTAGTAGAGTCTTTAGGCTTGTGGTTACCATAAGGTTCATATATAGTTTCCTAAATATTAGCAGTCTATGTTAAGTTGATGGTCACTCTATTTCAAACACAGTCAAAAAGTATTTTTATTCTTCTTCCTTTTCCACACTTTATAGGTTAAATATCATAATCTGCATTTTTTGTGTGTGTATACTTTCACTGATTTTTTGTATAGTCAATTTTACTACTTTTAGGGTTCTTTTTTAAACTTCATTCTTACTTAGTAAGTAATTGGTCTACTACCTTTACCATGAGTTTATTTTCACTAATGGAAAATATTTAGTCTTAAGAACATTTCCATCTACAGAAGTTCCTTTATCATATCCTGTAAGGCTGATTTAGTGATGGTAAATTCTTTTAACTTTTGTTTATCTGGGAAACTTTTAATATCTCCTTCTATTCTGAATGATAACTTTGCTTGGTAGAGGATTCTCGGTTGAAGATCCTTCTGTTTCAAAATATTAAATATGTCATATCACTCCCTTCTGGCCTGTAAAGTTTCTGCTAGGAAATCTGCTGAATGTGTTTTCATATAGATAATTTTATGCCTTTCTCTAGCTGCTTTCAATAGCTTCATGTTATCCTTAATCTTTGTCATTATATGTCTTGGTGTTATCTTCCTGGGGTTCCTTTTGTTAGGGGCTCCCTTTACATCAAGGACCTGGGTGCCTATTTCCATATCTAGATTCAGGAAATTTTCAGCAATTATTTCTTCAATATTTTCTATTCTTTTGTCTCTGTTTTCTCCTTCTGATACCCCTATTATGCAAATATTGTTTCATTTGGAGTTGTCCCACAACTATCTTATCATTTTTCATTCTTAGAGATCCTTTTTTCTCTGTTTCTTGGCTTTGTTGTTTTCCTGTTCTGTAATTTCCATCTCATTGTCTCCTATTCTTGCAGAAATCTATTATTCTTTCCCTCCCTTGTATTTTCATTTCACTTCCTGTATTCTTCAGCTTTGAGTGGCTCTTTTTCAAATCTTCTATCTCTTTGTTGAAGTTCTCTTTGAAATCAGTTCTTTTCTGCAGATCAGTGAGCATATTTATGACTGTTGCTTCAGAATCTTTATTAAGAATGTTGGTGACCTCTCCTTCATTTAGCCCTCTTACCAGCATCTTATCCTGTTCTTTTGTTTGGAACATATTCCTCTGCCTCCTCATTTTGTCTGGGTTTCTGGGTTTCTTTGTAATAGATAGATCCACTGTGCCTCCTGCTCTATACAGTAATGGCTTTATGAAGAAGATGCCTTGTGGTGCCCAGAAGTTCCAGACTTTTCTCACTAGTGCCTTGTTCTCCTTTGTGATGGAAACACAGTTTCTGTTGGCAGGCAGAGCTGACTTTCTCCCTGTCTGCCTGCAGTGGCTGATCTCTGTCATCAAAGGCCCTTTTTGAGACACACAGTGGTGATTCAGCAATGGCAATGCTGCTGGGCCAGTGGGTTGGGGTGGGCAGGGCAGCAGGGGAGCTTGGCCCTGGGCTGGGATGCCTGTAAGAAGGAAAGAACTCTTAGAGCTGGTTACTGCAAGCATCTCTCTAGTTGGACCGAGAGGGGGTTAGGAAAGCTGGGAAAGCCTCCTTTTGCCTGCTAACCATCAAAGACTGACCACTGCTTGGCTGGGTAGGTGTGTGCACAGGGAAGGGTATAGGGGCTGAGCCACCAGTGAGCAGGATGGAACATTTGGGGCTGGCTACTGCAGTACCTGACAAGTTAGGCTGAGGGAGGGCTGGGGAAGTGTCATCCACCTGCCCTTTGTCCTGTGAAGAGAACCCCATTCAACCCTGCTGATAAATCTTTCAAGCTGCCACCTCTATATTGCATTTCAGCAGAATCAAGAGAGTGTGCATGTCCTCCACAAGCAGTAGGCATCTTAGTCTTCCAGAGTGCTCCAAATTTCCCTGATGTCTAGCCCTATTAATCACCAATGCCCAGTGCAATGTGGACTTGTGTTCACAGAGCAGATCTTGAAGGCCACATGTGTAGGATTCCTGCAAGCTTACCCCCTCCCAACTCAGTTCCTCTTCCTCCAGCCTGTGGGCTGGTATAGGGGAAGGGTTTGGGTCCTGAATGATCATGCCTCTGTCCCTTTACCCTTCTCTGTGTGGTCTTCTCTTCTTCACCAGGTGTAGGTGGTCTGTTCTGGAGTCTTCAGGTTGTTTTCAGGTTTAGTTGTATTTGCTGTAGTTGCTTCCTTGGAGTGTGTGTATGGGAGAAGTTTTCTTCTCCACCGTATTTTCCCTTCCTTTGTCCATATCAATTTATTTTTGCTACTACAGATTCTATGGAAGAAAAACCAATGCCAATATATCATTATTTATGGGGATAAATGTCCATAAGTATTTTCACTAAGCCATTGCATTTTATTAAAGTACATTACTCACTTTCCACCAGCCAGCTGTGTTTATTGTTGAACAATTAATCTAACAGATATAAAGTTATATTTATTATTAATTCAATTTCCATTTTCATTATTACCAGAGTATCTTTTTGAATATTTATTGTCTACTTGGATTTACTTTTCTATGAACTATCTATTCTATCTTTTGTCTATCATTCACCTTTTGCTTTTTTTAAATTATTACTTAAATTATACAATATCTTTGTATATTCTGATTTTTAAACTATTATCAAGTGCATCAAATACTATTCTCAATCTATATTTAGTTAATTGATTTTGTTTATGGAATATTTTGCCCCATAATTTGTTTTAATTTTAATTTTAAATTAGCAAATTGTTTCATGTTTTATAGATTATATGTTTCCTTATGTGATTAACAACTTTCAGTAATACCTAGTCTATATTTTTAAAATTTTAAACCCAGATTTGTACTATCTTATATGTTACGTTAAAATCTTTAATTCATTTGGGCTTTATTTTTGCTATGGTATAAAATGGAAATACAAATTTAACTTCTCTGAATGGTGAGCCTTTTACATTAGCAATATTTGTTGAATAAAGCATCTTTATCATATCAAACTAAAGTAACTTATTGGACATACATTAAACTTACATACCCTGGAATGCATACACATACAAGCTATCACATATATTAGAGAAAGTTCATTTAAGTATTAAATTCATCTATGCTGGAAGAAAATGTTAGAACATATAAACTCTGATAAATAATATTCAAGTATCAGAATAAAATGAGCACATTTTCATGAACGCCATTACTAAAAAGTACTGCAGTTAGATTATCCCTAAAAAAATTATAGGCTGTAACCCCAGTAAGAAGGATATAAAAGCATTTGATGAACTTGGATTCAACAGATTTCCAGCTAATTATATAAATTTTTTAAATCATATAAAAGTTATCTATGAATGTCTAAATTACATTAAAACAGGAAAAAAAGAAAAAGAGGTTATGGAGATCATAAGAATAAAACTTGTATTAAGTTTCCTATTCATTAAGTGAGAAGTTTTGGGGGCAAATATTAGACACAATTTAAAACTATGACATATCTATGTTTCTTAATATGTTTAAATAATACGTGAATTATTCACTAAGTAATGTTTAAACAAGTTTTCCATCTTTAAAAATCTATTAAAGTAGTACCTCAAAACCTCTCAAAATTATTTTCAGTAGATTAAAGATCTACATGTATAAATGGATGTTACAAATATATTAGATGAAGTGATAAAAGGATATCTTTCTGAGTATTTGTTTTGGGAAATTAGTATAAAGATGGAAATGAACAACATATCTGTATTTGAATTAAAGCTTATCTATAAGATATTATAAGAAAAATGAAAAGATAAAAGAGTGTTACAGAAAAAATAACATATGCTCACAAACATCTAAAATTCAATCATATTAGATGGCATGCCCTAACATAATAATGTCAAATATTAAAATTTTGAGAATATCAAGTACTTCCAAATGCCCAGAAATAAATATATTCAGTCTCTTCAAAGGCATAAAACCATAAAGAAAAATAACTCTTTTAGAGGCCAATTTAACAGTGTCTGTGAAATTGAAAATCACATAATCTGTAACCCAGTAAAATTTACTTCTAGAAATTTATCCCAGTAAAAATACATATGTGTACATAGGAAGGAACATACAGAGATGCTTGCAGAAGATTTATATGTAAGAGTAGAAGCCATCCATGTACCCATAAACAAGAGAATTCCAAATACACACTACTGATTCTATATTATGCACTATTTTGCCAGTGTTTTAAAAGAATGTACAGTCATGATAATTTTTCCAAGACCTGGTGGGGTGGTGGAAGGAGCTGTAAATTCACACTGCAAGGAGTTTGGCCCTATTTCAATAATGAAGGAATTACCACATTTATTAAACCATGATATACATTGTTCAAAGTAATGGGATAGCTAGAAGAACATCTGAAGATCTTCCAGCTGACAGCAATCCCAGATGAGCCAGACACCAAGGGCACTGGCTAGGGGATACACATGCTGAACTAACTGTTCTAAATTTCTTTTTAAATATAATTCGTTATGTTTCATTTGTCTAAAAGGTAATAATTTGTATATCAAATGATGGGATAATTTAATAATGACCAGAACAGAAAGTGTTCATTAAGAATTTCTATTGGTCAGACTCTTTTGGACATATTTTAGATTTGCCTCACTTCAAAACATCCTCACTGAGTAGCTACCATAACTGTCCTTACTGTATAGTTAAAGGAAAGGAGGGAGATGTTATACTGCCTGAGGTCATATTACTGATAAGTAATAGATCCTGGGTTCCAAATTATGTCATTTCCAGAAATCTGCTTTCAACATCTAGAGAATTGTATGTGGCACATTAAAATAATATTGTGATGTGGATAACCACCAAGTTTATTTCATTTTAATAAGTTGAGGGTCATAAAAGCAACAAATTAATAAAGAGTAATGACTAGCTGACTGCTGAGTGAGAGTAATTTTGTAGGTACATTTTCCTGAGTTGATAAATATGATGGAGCAATTTCACTTGTAAACTGTGCATAACACATAATCATTCAGTTAAATTGAGCATATTTTCACACATTGTGAATTTCTAGTTTACAAAAATAATTTGTTTCCACTCTTCATAAAACTTGCACTATAATAAACCTTCCATATATATACCCAGTGATTAAAAATCAATATTTAAAATTTTTAGAAGCCATCTGTTATGATTGAATTATGTCCTCCAACCAAAAAAAAAAAGTCAAAATCCTAATCCCCAGTGCCTCAGAACGTGCCTATGTTTGGAAAAAGGGTCCTTAGAGATGTAATCAACTAACATGGCATGCTGGTGTAGAGTAGATCCTTAGCCCCGTATTACTGGGGTACTTCTGAAAGAGAGATCTGGACGCATGCAGAGAATACTGTGTAAAGATACACACAAACAAAGGAGAAGACCATATGAAGATGGGAGGCAGAGATGGAGATCATACTGCCACAAACCAAGAGATGCCTGAGACTACCAAGAGCTGGAAGATTCAAGGAAAGGCCCTCCCTTAGATACTAAGGAGGGAGCATGGCCCAGCCAATACCTTGAGTTTGGCCTTCTACACTCTAGAACTGTGGAAGAAAACAATTTTATTGTGACCAAGTGTGTGATACTTTATGATAGCCCTAGTAAATAATGAGCTATTCCAAATAATTCATCACTGACCTAATATTTGAAATAATCCTTCTTTAAAAATCAAATTTCCAGAATAATATTGGAAAACATAATTTCTTAAATCAACAGATTGTAACTTGATAAAGTAATTTTCTTTGTATGATGGACTCACAATCCTTAGTTCTTAATTGTGGATAAATTGTATTAGGCAATTTATAGTCTGTTGCATGAACCACTTGTAAGTAAGCTCATAAAGACTTTGTACTAAGTGGCCAAAGGTGATATGCATTATATTTTACCTCCTCAGGGATACTGATTGCTGACAATAAACTAGTCCCCCTGGTTCCTGTATAATCAGTTTAATCTAGAGTTGTTTTCTGCCATCAGAAGTTCCATTTCCATTGGCTAAAAGCCAGGAAATACTGTGCAGTCTATTGTTTAAGATAACGCAGATCAACCTCAGTGAATTGCTAGCTAACTTGGACATGAGTAGCACTTATTTAAGAAAAGATGTATTAGGACCAATTTCTTTTTTTTTTTCTTCCTCTGTTAAAGTGTAATTGAAAGAAAAATTGTGGCTTAGAATATGTTTTTTAGTAAATAATGATTTTAAGCCTCTGGATCCAATTATGAAAGCATTTCTACGGAAGTATAATTTTATATGTTGCAGTTACTTGCTTTCTGCTATTTTGTTTGATGTTATTTGCAAAATCAAAGCTGTTAGAGAATTTAACTTGCTTCCGGAAATAAATTCAAGAACATAATGAATTCATTTTCATTGGGACAAACATAAAATTTGGTTCATAATAAGACTTCCTTTTCCCACCCCCTAATCAGGATTATTTAAATCTGTTTAGTGTTTCTCTGTTTGTTTTTTTTTAAAGAAACAAATGGCTTTGAGATAGTATGTTCAATAGCAGAAGTCTGGCTGTTTTCTTCATTATAGTTAATAGCTACAATATTTTAATAAGGATGTCTTTTTTTTTCCCTTCTGGAATTTGGAATATATTGATTATCTCAGACTTGACATTTATACTGAAGGATAAGTGTGATCTTCAGCTTTTTTAAAAGATAAGATTTAAAAGGTATCGATATAGAATGGATTATGGTCTTTATAGGGTTATGATTTAGAATCTTTTTTTCCTTAGAGCCTTAACTTGTTCAGAAACTTAATTCATCCTCCACTAAAAAAAAACCAATGAAATCTTCTATACTTTGTGTGTCTCCTGCACACTACCATTCCCTATATGAATACATTCTAATTGATATTTTTAATATATTGATTTCTCTTTTCTCACAGCACCAAGTGCTAACTCTCGAGGCTAGTGAGCCCCGAAGTGGCATCAGTCAGTTGGCTGCCCAGCCAAAGCTGAACTGGGATGATTCTGTAAATGTGTTGATCTTGACTTCCATCCCTATAGGGATCTCTAGTGGCCATGGCTTCTGGAGAAAGGTACTGGACACTGCACTTGATTGGCTAGGCTGCTGAATTGCTCTTTGATTTGGCAGCACAGTGTTGTATTTCTCTGGGGTCCAAGTGGCTGCTTTGCACACCTGCCACTAGCATAAGGCAGATATTTATTTTATCAAGCTATTTTATCTCTATATAACTAAAAACAAAAGTTTCCAAAGATCTGTTTTCACTTCAAAAATGTTCCATGGATTAAAAAATTAAGCCTAAAGCTTAAATAAAGTTGGTTTGTTATTAAATCAAGGATTAAGTTCCAATCTACCTCTCAGCACAATACAGATGCTCACTACTATATTGCTGTCATTAACTGAAGCCAGAACTCTGCCAATAACTGGAACTAGAAGGTGTTGTTAAAAAAAAAATAGTTCATCAACATCTTTCTTTGCTATCTTATCTGTATGTTCATCTCAAAAGCATATATTCCAAATTCGAGTAGAAAGTCAGATTGTTTGATTATATCTGTCTTAGAACTCTCTAGCTCTGACTTGCAGGTTCAAGCTTTTCCGCTATTTGCTAAGCAAAGAATGTTTTCTTTTAAAATGTTCTGTGAAAAAAATTGCTCATTTGTTATTTTGCCAAAAATGGTACCATAAAGAACAATGGTTTCATTTCAGTAAGTAATTTTGAGATGATTATCTAGAGGCCAGGTTATTTAAATCACCTTGTGATCTTGCTAAGTATATAAATTGGAAATTCAGATACATTCAAATTTATGGGCTCTTTAAAAGTTTTCTGCCTTTTGGGTAAGAGACTAGTGTCACTAATTCTTCATTAGGCATCATGGCTTTATCGTAGATAATTAGCAAACGTGCTTAATTCTTTGAAAATTAAGATTAAAATACAAAATATTAACAGGGTTAAAAGAAAAGCTGCTTCAAAATCAATTAGCTTTGCTGACTGAGTTCATTTTTATGTCAGTACAACAGTGGATCTCACAGTAGGACTTTGAACTCATGACTATAAAGAACTATTTTTCACTTAAGCTCTTTGGGAGAATTGATGCTTGCTGCTACCTAAAGTTTTGGATATAAATTCAGTGAACTAATTAATAAAGCATACTGTATTAGTACTGTTTGATCTGATATGTGTGATTTTTAGATCAAGGGATTACAAATTAATAAAGATCATACAACCCATATTGGATAACTTCATTTTTATTCCATGTGTTCAGCCTTAAGAGCTTGGATTGATTTGTATAATCCAAGTTCCTCAAATTCTAGTCTCTTGAATTGTCAATAAGAATCATATAATCTCATAGGTCTGCAAATTAACCAAGTGCCATCATAAAGAAGGCATTAGAACCTTTAGTACAGACACTTCAAATATGGGGGTCTGTTTGGTCACAAAAATTCCAAGAAAACATTGAAATAAAATATGGAATTCTAACGAAAGTAAGGGCTTCTTAATAAATATTCTTTTAGCATATGTCTGTCTGCACTGATGAACTGTTCTCATTGTTGAAGTTCATTTCATTCTGAGCAAGACATACGTCAGGGATATGGCAGGGGCAGAGGAGAGGAGCTCTCCATTTTCTGAAAATTCTTTACAACCCAGTGTAATGTTCAGATGTTACATGATTAGATTAAATGGCAACACACTCCTTTTTACACAGGGGACATTTTTTAATGGCAGAAGGAATTGAAAATTGGATCTCTTCTGTAGTTACCTGAGTAATAGGGTCTTATTTTCTGATTGTTAGACATTTAATGGCTTTTAGTTAAGTTAAAAAAAAGAGCTTACTTGCATTTGCAGAACCTGGGAGGGGGGACCTGTCTTTGTGGTCTCAGTTTCTTCACTGAATACACTTCACAACTCTGCACCTCACAGGGCTTCTGGAGGAAGCACTTTAAGATTACTGACAGTGTGATTCCATATATGTTGCCATGTGGGTGACTGTATCTAAAAGCCAACTTGAAGGTTCATCTTTTTAAATTCAGTATGTACACTCTGAATGCTAGAACTGCCTTGAGTTCTTGAGGAAATGTTTTACTGTCTCTGCTTTACTATCTGTAGAATGTTGATGGCAATGTAAATTTGAGCCCCTTTGTTCCAAGATTTAGCATGAACAGGAGAAGTTTTGGTATGCAGTGCCTTTTTGGTAGGAAAAAGCAGCTGTAGTTTTATTGAGCAGTTACAGTGCTGTGCACTTCATACACATTTCATTTAATCCTTACAGCAACTCTCTGAGGTTGGGTGGTATCATTCCCAGTTTACAAATGAAGCAACTGAGGCTTGAGTTGCTTATTTAACCAAAGTCACACGGGAAGTAAGTGACAGAACTGACATTTGAGCCCAGGTCTGTCTGCCTTCAAAGACCATGCTCTTAAGCACTACACGTCCTGGTTTCTAAGAAACGATTGATTAAAAAAAAAAACATGCCTTATGTTAAACAGTTACAGAAATCTAACTTCTTGAGTTTTGTCTACTTGAGCGGCAGATGGATGTTGTGGTAGCATGCAGTTTGAAAGATCAAACCAAGGCCAGTGTGTATTGTACCTCACCAGTAATGTTAAGCCCTGGATGTCACTTTTTCGAAGTCGCCTCATCTAGTTATTCTGATCACGTATCATTATCATTCTGCCCTCAAACTGTTCTGCACCATGAATCATTTTGAGTGTGCATTAGTGTGTTTAAGAGACTAAATGGAGCTGTCCCTCTCCTCGCTTTACCTAAATTAATGCCATCCCTACCCCGCAGCCTGTCCCTGGCTTCAAGTGCAGTGTAACCATGACACTCAGCACTCCTTGCTTGGTGGTTCTGGGCCCCTATATGCAGTTCCTGCTCTCACATCTAGAGACTTTATGAAAGTATTTCAGGAAATTCTTACCCACATAAAGTTTCTGGCTGTAATCTGGGGGAGCTTCTCTCTCCCTACCTCATCTACTGGCCTCCTGTACTCCATCTACTCCAGCCATACTGGCCTTGCTACTTACTCTGCAAAGACCTTAAGTAAGTGTGCTCTCACTTCAAGGCCCTGGCACTTGCTCTGCTTTAACCTGGAAAGATCTTTCCCCAGCTGATCTCATGATTTACCCTCTCATCCCTTTCAGTCCTCTTTTCAAGCGTCACCCAGTAAGAGAAGCATTCACTGACCACCCTATTTCAAATAGTGCTCTCCACCCCCAGCATTTCCATTCCCCTTCTGCTGTTTCACTTATTACTTACCACCTATCACCATCTGACATGCTATATACTTTACTTAATCTATGTTTCATGTATGTCTCCCACTAGAAGATAGACTTCGTGAGAGGAATATTTGCTATTTGCTGTGTGTACTACCCTGTCCCAGTCCCCAGAACAGCACCGGGCATTTAATTCACACTGAGTAAATACTTGTTGAGTGGATGAATGGTCATCCTGTGTAACAGCTAAACATTTATTAAGCACTTCATACCTTACTTCATCAAATCTAAGATGATGTCAGTTGTAGGAAATACTGCCAATTAGACTGTGGTTAGAGAGGCCTACAGGTTTCAAAGACCTTATAATGTGAAAAAATGTACATCTTAGAATTGATATGTGCTAAGCATTGTGGAGAGTGCTGTACGTGGATAATGTCATCTACCATTAATCCAGCGAATCCATCTGGGATTCAGTCCTCATCAGTTGGAGCGAAGGCCTTTAAGCACTCTGCCATTACAACTTCCCTTTAGTACGACATACTGGTTCTTGAGTTATTTCAATTCCAAGAACAAAAGTCTGGATCTGTGTTTGCTATAATTGTCAACTTTAAAACAGACAATATAATATATTCACTTTCCTTCTTTCAAACATACACAGTATAGCATGACAGGTGTGGCAGAACAGAATTTGAATCCTGGCTCTTGGCACATGGTAGCAGTGTGAACTTGGACAAGTTACTTAACCTCTTTGAGCCTGGGTTTCTCCATCTGTGAAATGGAGATGATCTACTACTCATCTTGAAGGGTTTCAAAGGTAGTTAAATAACAATGCCACCAAATACTTAGTAAGCAATAAAAATGAGTTTTGTTTTAATGCTATGGATTGGGATCTTCTACCTAAAGACGATGTCCAATGTTTAGAGGAGATGATGGAAGGAGGAAGTGAAGAGAGAGAAGGGGCTAAGGTAAAACCTTAAGGCACAGGAATCCACTCAAACTAGGTATAAAAAAGAGGAATGAATTATGAAGTTAGAGAGTAAGTCTCACAGAAACCGATTAAAGACAGTACATCTGGAACTCAAAGGAACAGAGAGTTAAATTATAAAGCTTCAGCTGAGAGAATCAACAGGTGATGACTATGAGGAAAGTTTAGAAAATGATGACTAAGGAGTGATAACTTGCCCTGCATTTATTAAAATGTGTTATAAAGCCAGAATCAAATGTTGGATATAAGAATAGACCGACAGTTTAATGGACAAGACACAAGACTGTGTGTGTGTGTGTGTGTGTGTGTGTGTGTGTGTGTGTGTGTGTATTTGTGTATTTGGTATTTGATAAAGATACTCTTTTCAGGTCAATGGGGAAAGTGGAATATTGTTAAATGATGCCGAGATACCAGGTTAATTATTTTGGAGACATATATTTAGACACCTACCTCACAAAATAAAGTCAAGGATGGTTAACAGATTTAAATTTTTTAAAAAACATGAAAGATATGGAATCAAATATAGTGGTTGTATGTCTTACCTCAAAATAAAGGCCATCCCAAGCATGAAAGAAGCAATGACAGTGGAAAAGAAAATATATCAATATATAAAAATTCAATACTTCTGACCATCAGTATGCCACCAGACACAAATTTAAAAGATAAACTAAAAAACAAGGGAAAATGCTTGCAATCTCAAGTAAGACAAAGGGGTAGGTTAATATCCTTACTATCAAATACTCACAAAACAAGATAAGATGAATATTCCATGAGTAAACTTGAATAAGAGCATGAATAGTTAAATCATGACAGAAGGGATACAAATAGATAAGTAACCTGAAAAAACGTTCCATCTTCGTAGTAAGCAAAGAAATATAAATTCAAACAAGATATCTTTCAAACTGGTTATTTTTAATGATGATATTCATTCACTCTTGGCCATGATACAGAAACCTGTGCCCACTAGCAATGTTGAAAGTGAGAACAAAAATTGGAAGACAATCTAAATGCCCAGTAAAATAGAACTAGTGAGGCGAGTTGAGACACTGACATGACAAAATATAACAGGGCCGTTTAAAGATCATGTTCTCAAACGATAGGAATATTAAGCCTGCACATGTCTTACTGTTAAGTGGAAACTGACTCTTGGAAAGCAGTGTGCGCTATCACTCTGCTTGGATAAGTAAAGCCGTGTCTTTGCTCTGCCACCCAAGGGGTCCTTCTTCCTATCCCTACACCTTTCCCCGTGCCGGTTGCAAAGTCCAACACAGGATTGGTTCAGACTGGAGCCACTGCTTCTACAGAAGAGGAGGCTGTAAAAAAGCATGTACAATATCCTGTCTTGGTATGTATGTATATGCACAGAAGTACATTTGTGTATGTACGCATATAAATACACTCAAGTATGAACAGCAGTCACCGGGTTTTGAATTGTGGGTGGTTTTCATTGCTTTCCATATTCCTGTTTTGGTGCATCCAGTTTACTTCAATGATCAGGAAAGGCCTCAGGAAAATGATTTCCCCGACTCTCCTTGGTTCTCTCTTGCATTCTGCTCATAAATGAGAGCTGGCTTCGTGAGAGGACAAAGACTCCCCTCCTACCAGGTATCAGGACTTTTCCCCTCATTCAAAACATGTTTTTATCAAAGAAAAATTCATTTATTTTTGTTATTCATTACTCCAGCCGCCTGGCCTTTACCATGCATCATGCATAGCTCTTTTACTCCCAAAGGGATGCAGAGGCACACTTATCAATACATCTGTTGCTGCCTCCTGGGATACCTGAGGAGTTTCTCCCCAACCCTACATTTTTCTACATGCTGCCTGCAAAGGCCCCCACAGGAAGAGTCGGATTGGAGTCACTACCTCTGCAGTTGGCACGAACGGGAGTGGTTGTGTTGATGGCAAGGGGCTCTGTGCAGGTGGGGTAGGGAACACAGCCACTGCATGCTGCTCCATCTTCTGCATCTCTCTCTGCAGGTTT
>JAVSCE010005806.1:0-159018 GCA_032199065.1 Smutsia gigantea | reverse complement strand
ATCCACCTTGAGTTTACCTTTGTGTATGGGGCTAGACAGTAGTCCAGTTTCATTCTCTTACATGTAGCTGTCCAGTTTTTCCAACACCAGCTTCTGAAGAGGCTGTCATCTCCCCATTGTATATCCAAGGCACGTTTATCAAATATTAATTGACTGTATATGTTTGGGTTAATGTTTGGATTTTCTATTCTGTTCCACTGGTCTGTGGGTCTGTTTTTGTGCCAATACCAAATTGTCTTGATTACTGTGGCTTTGTAGTAGAGCTTGAAGTCAGGGAGTGTAATTCCCCCTGTTTTATTCCTCCTTCTCAGGATTGCTTTGGCTATTCGGGGTCTTTTATGGTTCCATATGAATTTTAGAATTATTTGTTCCAGTTCATTGAAGAAAGCTATTGGTAGTTTGATAGGGATTGCATTGAATCTGTAGATTGCTTTAGGTAGTATAGCCATTTTGACAATATTTATTCCTCCTAGCCAAGAGCATGGGATGCATTTCCATTTGTTAGTGTCCTCTTTAATTTCTCTTAGGAGTGTCTTGTAGTTTTTCAGAGTACAGGTCTTTCACTTCCTTCGTTAGGTTTATTCCTAGGTATTTTATTCTTTTTGATGCAATTGTGAATGGAATTGTTTTTCTGATTTCTCTTTCTGTTAGGTCATCATTAGTGTATAGGAAAGCAACAGATTTCTGTGTGTTAATTTTGCATCCTGCAACTTTGCTGAATTCAGATATTAGTTCTAGTAGTTTTGGAATGGAATCTTTAGGGTTTTTTATGTAGAGTATCATGTCATCTGCAAATAGTGACAATTTGACTTCTTCTTTACCAATCTGGATGCCTTGTATGTCTTTGTTTTGCCTGATTGCTGTGGCTAGGACCTCCAGTACTATGTTGAATAACAGTGGAGAGAGTGGGCATCCTTGTCTTGTTCCCGATCTTAGATGAAAAGCTTTCAGCATCTTGCCGTTAAGTATGATGTTAGCTGTGGGTTTGTCATATATAGCCTTTATGATGTTGAGGTACTTGCCCTCTATGCCCATTTTGTTGAGAGTTTTAATCAGGAATGGATGCTGAATTTTGTCAAATGCTTTTTCAGCATCTATGGAGATGATCATGTGGTTTTTGTTCTTCTTTTGTTGATGTGGTGGATGATGTTGATGGATTTTCGAATGTTGTACCATCCTTGCATCCCTGGGATGAATCCCACTTGATCATGGTGTATGATCCTCTTGATGTATTTTGAATTCGGTTTGCTAATATTTTGTTGAGTATTTTTGCATCTACGTTCATCAGGGATATTGGTCTGTAATTTTCTTTTTTGGTGAGGTCTTTGCCCGGTTTTGGTATTAGAGTGATGCTGGCTTCATAGAATGAGTTTGGAAGTATTCCCTCCTCTTCTATTTTTGGAAAACTTTAAGGAGAATCGGTGTTATTTCTTCTCTATATGTCTGGTAGAATTCAGAGGTGAATCCATCAGGCCCAGGGGTTTTGTTCTTGGGTAGTTTTTTGATTACCAATTCGATTTCGTTGCTGGTGATTGGTCTGTTTAGTTTTTCTGTTTCTTGCTTGGTCAGTCTTGGAAGGTTGTATTTTTCTAAGAAGTTGTCCATTTCTTCTATGTTTTCCAGCTTGTTAGCATATAGATTCTCATAATATTCTCTTATGATTCTTTGTATTTCTGTGGGGTCTGTCGTGATTTTTCCTTTCTCATTTCTGATTGTGTTTATGTGTGTAGATTCTCTTTTTCTCTTAATGAGTCTGGCTAGGGGTTTTATCTATTTTGTTTATTTTTTCAAAGAACCAGCTCTTGGTTTTATTGATTTTTTCTATTGTTTTATTCTTCTCAATTTTATTTATTTCTTCTCTAATCTTTATTATGTCCCTCCTTCTGGTGACTTTGGGCCTCATTTGTTCTTCTTTTTCCAATTTCAGTAATTGTGTCTTTAGACTATTCATTTGGGAATGTTCTTCCTTCTTTAAATAGGCCTGGATTGCAATATACTTTCCTCTTAGAACTGCCTTTGCTGCGTCCCACAGAAGTTGTGGCTTTGTGTTGTTGTTGTCATTAGTCTCCATATATTCTTTGATTTCTGTTTTGATTTGGTCGTTAACCCATTGATTAATTAGGAGAGTGTTGTTAAGTCTCCATGTATTTGTGAGCCTTTTTGATTTCTTTCTAAAATTTATTTCTAGTTTTATACCTTGGTGATCTGAGAAGTTGGTTGGTAGGATTTCAATATTTTTGAAATTACTGAGGTTCTTTTTGTGGCCTAGTATGTGGTCTATTCTGGAAAATGTTCCATGTGCACTTGAGAAGAATGTGTATCCTGTTGCTTTTGGGTGTAGAGTTCTGTAGATGTCTGTTAGGTCCATCTGTTCTAGTGTGTTGTTCAGTGCCTCTGTGTCTTTACTTATTTTCTGTCTGGTTGATCTGTCCTCTGGAGTGAGTGGTGTGTTGAAGTCTCCTAAGATGAATGCATTGCTGTCTATTTCCTCCTTTAATTCTGTTAGTATTTGTCTCACATATGCTGGCGCTCCTGTGTTGGGTGCATATATATTTATAATGGTTATATCTTCTTGTTGGACTGACCCCTTTATCATTATGTAATGTCCTTCTTTATCTTTGCTACTTTCTTCGTTTTGAAGTCTATTTTGTCTGATACAAGTACTGCAACACCTGCTTTTTTCTCTTTGTTGTTTGCATGAAATATCTTTTTCCATCCCTTCACTTTTAGTCTGTGTATATCTTTGGATTTGAGGTGAGTTTCTTGTAGGCAGCATATAGATGGGTCTTGCTTTTTTATCCATTCTGTTACTCTGTGTCTTTTGATTGGTGCATTCAGTCCATTTACATTTAGGGTGATTATTGATAGATATGTACTTATTGCCATTGCTGGCTTTAGATTCGTGGTTACCGAGGGTTCAAGGTTGCTTCTTTAGTATCTAACAATCTAACTTAACTTTCCTGTTAAGTTATTGTAAACACAGTCTGATTTTTCTTTCTTTCTCTCCCTTCTTATTCCTCCTCCTCCATTCTTTCTATAATAGGTGTTTTATTCTTTGCCTTTAGTTAGTATTTGGATGGTCTGCTTTCTTTGCTATGATTTTATTTTCTCTGGTGACATCTTTTTAGCCTTAGGTGTGCTTCCCTCTAGAGCAGTCCATTTAAGATATCCTGTAGTGGTGGTTTATGAGAGGCAAACTCTCTCAACTTTCGTTTGTCTGGAAATTGTTTAATCCCTCCATCATATTTAAATGATAATCGTGCTGGATACAATATTCTTGGTTCGAGGCCCTTCCGTTTCATAACGTTAAATATATCATGCCATTCTCTTCTGGCCTGTAAGGTTTCTGTTGAGAAGTGTGATGATAGTCTGATGGGTTTTCCTTTGTAGGTGATCTTTTTTCTCTCTCTAGCTGCCTTTAATACCCTGTCTTTATCTTTGATCTTTGCCATCTTAATTATTGTGTCTTGGTGTTGTCTTCCTTGGGTCCCTTGTGTTGGGAGATCTATGAGCTTCGGTGGACTGCGAGACTACTTCCTTCCCCAGCGAGGAAAGTTTTCAGCAATTATTTCTTCAAAGACACTTTCTATCCCTTTTTCTCTCTCTTCTTCCTCAGATACTCCTATAATGCGAATATTGTTCCGTTTGGATTGGTCACACAGTTCTCTTAATATTCTTTCATTCCTAGAAATCCTTTTATCTCTCTCTGCCTCAACTGCTCTGTACTCCTGTTCTCTGTTTTCTATTCCATTAACAGTCTCTTGCATCTCATCCATTCTGCTGTTAAGCCCGTCGATCGCTTGTCTGATTTCTGTATTGTCTTTCCTCAGTTCCCTCACTTCCTCCCTCAGCTCTTGCACATTTCTCTGTAGGTCCATCAGCATGGTTATGACTTTTATTCTGAAATCTTTTTCAGGGAGGCTGTGCATTTCCATCCCTTCAGACTCCCTCTCTGGGGTTGTCTGGTTGATTTTGGTCTGAACCATATTCCTCTGTCTTTTCATGGCTGTATAATTTGGTCACTGATAGTTGCCACGTATGTCAGCTGGGCTCTTTAAGACTTTAAAAAGAGAAGAAGAAAAAAAAGAGAAAGCAAAGAGAAAAAAGAAAAATAAATAAATAAAAAAGAAAGAAAGAAAGAAAAGAAAAAACAAAAACAAAACAAAAAACAAAACAAAACAAAAGAACAAAAAAAAATGCCCACCGGACGTAGATTCTGTGGGAATGCTCTAGGTGGCGCTATTGCCCCACTATTCCACAGCTGTGACTGTGCCGCTCCGCAGGGCCCTTTATCGCTCTGGCAGGGGTGGGAACGAGTAGGAGGCTGTTGATCTCAGTGAGAAGTGTTAAGTATGGCTACGCTTCCTCAGTCGCCAGCTAAGGCGTCTGAAACTCCCAGGACTCCCAGCCTGCTGGGCTGAGTGTGCTGGGGCGATCCGGCTCCTCCGCTGGGCTCCTGTCTCTTTAAGACCGCTGAAGAAAGCGCGCGCTTTTTTTTTTTTTCCTTCCCGGGAGCCGGCTGCAAGCCCCCTGGCGCGTTCCCCGCTCAGATCCTGCCCCTCTGTCTCTCCAATCTCCGCTGCACTGCGCAATGTGGGTCAGCGCTCCCCGCGCAGATCACCGGGGCTGGCTACTTCGCGGGGTGCACTTCCACTCCCTCCCGGCTCTGAATCCTCTCCTCCCGCCAGTGCGCTGGGGTGGGGGAGGGCTCGGGTCCCGCCGGGTCGCGGCTCCGTATCTTACCCGCCTCTTGGGGTGCCAAGTCCTCTCGGGTGTAGCTGCACGCTGTGCGCTTTCCTGTGTATTCTCGTCTCTCTTTTAGGAATAGATGTATTTGCTGTGTTTTCGTAGATAAATATAGTGTTGGGAGGAGATTTCTGCCGCCCTGCTCACACCGCCATCTTCCCGGAAGTCTTTTCTTTTTGCTCAGACTTTCCCTCTTCCCCTTCCTTTCTCCTTATAAGGAGAAATGAATACACACATACATTAAAAAAAATGAAGTCCAGAGTCGTCCCACAGTGCTGCCTTTTGTTGCCTCCTCCTCCAGGTCCCATCTTGGGGACATACACTTTACACCCAAGTGACCCGGTAGGGCTCTTTCTAAATAGGCTGTTCCCTCTTTAAGAAGCTTTGGTACCAACTTTAAGAGATCATGTTTTAAACCTTAATGTAATCATATTAAAGCAGAAGCCTTCACAACCTAAAGCATTAGCGGCTTTACCACTGCATGCTCCTCTGTGGCTCGTGGAGTGAAGGTAGTCGTTAGGACCATGCACAGACAAGCGACACTCTGCTCAGCTGAGCACCCTGTGGAACGTGGGATGAAATCATTTTAACAAAGTTCTTTTTTTAACAGATTTAAAGAATTGCATTGCAAGCACTACCCAGACTATTGAACAGATGTATTGTGACCCTCTACTTTGCCAGGTAGGATGAAAATTGATGGGAAGGTAGTCAAGGCATGTTCTCATAGTGCTAATGATACAAAGAAAATTGGACAGTTTCCTTGGAAACCAAATGGGAACCACCCTGTCGTATGAGAATAAACTTAGGAAAGAAATAGGTGTTGTTCTATTTCTTTATGTTAGGCTAAAAGAAAGCACTGTCATCTCCTGCCAGCCATAGAACCTAAAACATAGTTCTTTTGATTCTCCCCGTGGTGTGTTTTCTTTTTTTTTTATAAGTTTATTTTGATATCATTAATCTACAATTAAATGAGTAATATTATGGTGATTACACTACCCCCTTCATCAGGTCCCCCCCGCCCAACCCCATTACAGTCACTGTCCATCAGCGTAGTGAGATGCCATAGAGTCACTGCTTGTCCTTTCTGGGTTGTACAGCCCTCCCCGTGCCCCCCCAACATTACATCTGCTAATCGTAATGTCCCTTATTCCCCCTTGCCCCTCCCTTCCCACCCATCCACCCCAGTCCCTTTCCCTTTGGTAACTATTAGTCCGTTCTTGGGTTCTGTGAGTCTCCTGCTGTTTTGTTCCTTCAGTTTTTTTTTTTTTCCTTAGTTCTTATACTCCACATATGAGTGAAATCATTTGGTACTTGTCTTTTTCAGCTTGGCTTATTTCTCTGAGCGTAATACCCTCTTGCTCCATCCATGTTGTTGCAAATGGTAGGATTTGTTTTCTTATGGCTGAATATGATTCATTGTGTATATGTGTACCACCTCTTCTTTATCCATTCATCTACTGATGGACACTTAGGTTGCTTCCATTTCTTGGCTATTGTAAATAGTGCTGCGATAAACAGGGTGCACCCTGTCTTTTTTTCAAAACTGTGTTGCTATGAAGTCTTAGGTAAATCTCTAGAGTGGAATTCCTGGGTCAAATGGTATTTCTATTTTTGAGTTTTTGAGGAACCCCCCTACTGCTTTCCACAATGGTTGAACTAATTTGCAGTCCCACCAGCAGTGTAGGAGGGTTCCCTTTTCTCCACATCCTCGCCAACATTTGTTGTTGTTTGTGTTTTGAATGTAGGCCATCCTCACTGGTGTGAGGTGATATCTCATTGTGGTTTTAATCTGCATTTCTCTGATGATTAGCGATGTGGAGCATCTTTTCATGTGCCTGTTGGCCATCTGAATTTCTTCTTTTGGAGAAGTGTCTGTTCAGCTCCTCTGTCCATTTCTTAATTGGATTATTTGCTTTCTGTTTGTTAAGGTGCATGAGTTATTTATATATTTTGGATGTCAACCCTTTATCAGATACGTTTTTTATGAATATATTCTCCCATACTGTAGGATGTCTTTTTGTTCTACTGATGGTGTCCTTTGCTGTACAGAAGCTTTTCAGCTTGATATAGTCCCACTTGTTCATTTTTGCTTTTGTTTCCCTTGCTCGGGGAGATATGTTCATGAAGAAGTTGCTCATGTTTATGTCCAAGAGATTTTTGCCTATATTTTTTTCTAAGAGTTTTATGGTTTCATGACTTACATTCAGGTCTTTGATCCACCTTGAGTTTACCTTTGTGTATGGGGTTAGACAGTAGTCCAATTTCATTCTCTTACATGTAGCTGTCCAGTTTTTTCAACACCAGCTGCTGAAGAGGCTGTCATCTCCCCAATGTATATCCAAGGCTCCCTTATCAAATATTAATTGACTATGTGTTTGGGTTGATGTTTGGATTTTCTATTCTATTCCACTGATCTGTGGGTCTGTTTTTGTGCCAATACCAAATTGTCTTGATTACTGTGGCTTTGTAGTAGAGGTTGAAGTCAGGGAGTGTAATTCCCCCTGTTTTATTCCTCCTTCTCAGGATTGCTTTGGCTATTCGGGGTCTTTTGTGGTGCCATATGAATTTTAGAATTATTTGTTCGAGTTCATTGAAGAAAGCTGTTGGTAGTTTGATAGGGATTGCATTGAATCTGTAGATTGCTTTGGGTAGTATCCCATGGTGTGTTTTCATACAATAGAAAGGTTTACGGTGAAGTGCTAATACAAATTTCTCATAAAATGGTAATTTCAGCAGTGCAATGGGGAAAACCTAAACTGGGGCTCAGTTACCCCTCCTTTCCGAGTACCATTATCCTGTGTGGCCCATTGTTTAGCAGCATGTTTTCCAGCCTTATTTCTAACAACTCCCAAAGGGAGGTAGGCAGGAAAAAATTATTATTATAACAAATTTTTGTTTAGAATTACATTCTGGGCATGGAGGGAAAAAGATGCTCCAGTCAGGGGCATGACTTCAGTGCCTGTGTGTGAACGGCTGGAGAACTGTTTCTGGGGCCTTGCAGAAGCACTCTGCTGTTGCACATCAGGAATGCAGCATGTGAATCTTGGGTTTTTCCCATTTTCTCTTTGGTATTATTTCCAAACTTCAGTATCAGCCACAGCATGTTGAGGAACTGACCATGTGTAAGTCTGATCCTCCTGTATGGCTGTTTGCTTTCTTTACCACTGCTGACTTGGCACTGTAAACACTGCTCTATTTTCTTCATGTTAGAGAAATGCTTTCCAAGTGTTGAAATGAGCATGTAGTTAAAAGGGTCTTCACTCCAGGTAGTTGAATGAGTCTTTGCAAGAGGAAATATAGGGACCGCCTGGCTGATTCATAATGAAATATGAAAACTTAAATTTTGGTACCAAATAAAGTAAGCATAGAACCAGATGGCTGCTAAACTTGTTGTAGGTCCCAAATATGGTAAACTTTTCTCAAGGAGATTCTGTTTTTAGATGAACTGTTTGGAATTGGAAGGATAAATAGGTCTAGGTTATCTTTGGCTTTAGATCTATAATTATAGGAGTTTAAGTAAGGAGTCCTCACAGAGATCTCTAGTTGAGTTGTCTAGTTTAAAGATTCAGGAACTGGGACATAATTGGTAGATTCCAAGGCTCTGTTTTATTAGTTCCTATTGAATCAACAAGATGTTTTGATGTGAACCCCATATCAGGTATCTGTATGAATAGTCAGTTTTCCTATGTCTGATAGTTGGGGATTTTGAGTTTTCCTACCTAAATGTTGTTAGGTCATTTTGCTGAATCTAACGCGGGAACACGCCTTCTGATCTGCAGGTGCCTTATCGCTTGCATGCTGTTCTTGTTCACGAAGGACAAGCAAACGCTGGACACTACTGGGCCTATGTCTATGACCAACCCCGACAAGTCTGGCTCAAGTACAATGACACCTCTGTCACTGAATCTTCCTGGGAAGAACTTGAAAGAGATTCCTACGGGGGCCTGAGGAATGTTAGTGCTTACTGTCTGATGTACACTAACGACCATCTGCCCCACTTCAGTGCAGGTAAGAACGCCTTAGCAGGAGCCAGAGGTGGGAGGAAATTTGTACTGCACAGGGAAGGGAACAATCTTGTAATTAAAAAAAATTTTTTTAATTTATTATAAAGTTATAATTTAAAAAGTGCCAGTAGTACGAAAGAGAATAAAAAGGGAAAATCAGTTTGCTTTTCCACCTCCATCCTTGAACCTGACAAATATATCCATTCTTAGGTTTTTCATGTAGTGTTTGAGAAATGGTCCATGCAGAAGCTAGAGCTTATTTATCAGTGTCTTTCTCCCACCCCAAGTGGGATAGTTTTCCATTCTCTTCTGCATCTTTTTAATTGTGTGTCTTAGCAATCTCTGTATTTTCATAAATAGAACCAACTCATTCAGCATAATAATTGCATTGCATGGGGTATATATACAACGTATTAAACCATCCTTCTGTTGATAGACTTTTACGTTGTCTCTAGTTTTTTCTTTTTTAGTGACATCTTTGCACACATATTTCGCACATATGTAGTTGAAGTTTACAAGTGGATTTGCCTGAAAATTTTCATGCTTTTTGTAATGCTGCCAATGCTAAGAGCAGTTGTAGTTATCATTTATATTGGAACTTTACTCTTCTCTGCAAGGTTTTGAACTCTTAATATAACTGTACCGGGAAGGGACAGGGTAGGACATCTTACCATCTGTGTTTCCCAGCTGAGGTTCTCGACCCATAAGACAGGAAATAAATGGTTGGCCCAAGGTTCAAACCCAGTTCTCACTCCAGATTCCGTGCTCTTTCCCATTTACATTCTTCTTTTTTTCCTTCCCATCCTCTGTAAGAGGTCTATGATCACACAAGGTGTTTTCTCTTAATGTTCAAACCTTACTGTGTTGCACAAGTAAGAAAAACATGTAAGGAACTTAACTGGGCAGCACGTTGTCTTTCCGACTCGCTGTTGACGTTGGGGCTGGGGATGGAAGGGATTGGCCGCTCAGCAGTAGGTGGCATTTGTGGTTGGGCATTTGCAGTGGGAAAGCAGGAGCCTCTGCTTGTGGCGGCTTGCAGTAGATAGAGCCTTGTCACCACATGTGTGACTCACGCTGTTACAGAAACAGACAAGGGGAACTGCCTTTTGTTCAGTGAAAAGACTAGTTAGTGGCGGCCAGTAAGGTGGTGCACTGTTCTGCTGTAGGCCTCTTGTTTTGGTCACAGGGCTTGAAGTGAAATTTAATACATCCTTGATATCTGCCATTTCTCATCAGAGCTTTTAATGAACCAGTGTTAGTGACCATCCAATCGTCCTGTCAGGTTGCTTTCTGACAGGACTTCCGTGTGTGAAGTGTGGGCAGCGTGAATGTACTGGAATCCATTTCTCAGGATCCCGAGATGGGTAGTCGTATCAGTACCACACTGGGAAAATCCGAGTTGAGATTTCTGCCAGGCCTGATGATTTCCTAAATTTCTAAGAAATGTTTGGTCTGTTCTTGCTGTTTTGCCAGTACTGGCCTCCATTCTGAACCCTTACTGTGGTTCATTTCACTCATTCATTCATTCATCAGGTACTCGGTGTGTGCCCACCCATGGTCACACCAGGGGCTGCTGTCGGTGTCCTTGGACTGTTGGCCTTACATTGTCAGTACTGCACATGGAGCACGTGTGTGTGTGTTTGTTTCATTAGGCATGAGAACAAAGACAGTCTCGTTTTCTTCCTTTATAGACAGGACCTTCCGCTGGATGGCAGTCCGTTTTCACTGTCTTTGCTCTTCCTCAGAGGCAGCCTCGAGTGAATCAGACCAGATGTCAGAAGTGGAAGCTTTATCTGCTGAACTCAAGCATTACATTCAGGAAGATAACTGGAGGTTTGAGCAGGAAATAGAGGAGTGGGAAGAAGAACAGTCTTGCAAAGTCCCTCAAATAGACTCCTCCGCCAGCTCTGCACCACAGGATTTCTCTGCCGCCCCAGGTACCTGCGAAGGACACTTGGGCCATGCCCCCTCAGCTTGTGCCCTTCGGCCGGTCCCAGTGCCGCCAGTCTGCCGGGCGTGGTGCCAGTATGGCTGGTGTCGTGCAGCCTGATTGAGTAGCTGGTTTCTTCGGGGTGTCACACCTGATGAGTGGGAATGATGTCACAAACACTGCCTACTTGTCCTTGGCTCTGTTTAGTTTCCACCTGTTTGTCAGGTTGTAGGAGAAACTGACTGACAGGATTAATAGTTAGATGTTACCGAAAACCATTCCCCAAAGGTGATCTTCCCTGACAAACACGTGGTGGTTTGTAGGAAGCCTCTTGACATAAAGAGCTACTGCAAGTGGGGAGCACAGTAAGTTTTACCGAGGTTCTCGCTGCCATACCATTTCTCCCAGTCACTAGTTTCTAGGAGACGATGGCGTGGGTATTCCTTAAAGGTCTGCTGGAAGAGGTATGTGTTAGTTTAGACCTTGGATCCATTCTGCCTGCCTTCTGCAGAGTGTTCTGTGCTGATCTGTACTGTTTCCACCAGCATCCTCGGCAGCCCCTCCTCCCGGGGCTCGCTGCCTGTCGTCGGAGCATGCTGTGATTGTCAAGGAGCAGACTGCACAGGCCATTGCCAACACAGCCCATGCCTACGAGAGGAGTGGGGTGGAAGCGGCCCTGAGGGAGGTGAGCGTACCCGGTACCGCGCGCAGCAGGCATGGGCTCTCAACAGTTGTGGCCACAGTTTTCTCACATTTCTTTTATTCTGTGTCTCATTTAACCAATCTGTCTTTATTTCTCCTGTTTTTTTTTTTCTCACTTTTTCTCTCCATCCCACTGCCACGACTTAAGGAAGCTGAGCCCGAGAAGCCCCTGCCCCTGGAGACAAACCTTGCAGAGCAGTCAGAGCAGCCCCCAAAGACTAATGATGCCGAGTCTGCTGCCCGGCCTAATTCTGAGGTCTCTGAAGTGGAGATTCCCAGTGTGGGAAGGATTCTGGTTAGATCTGATGCAGATGGATATGATGAGGAGGTACAGACCTGAGTGCAGGATTTAGCTGTTTGTCGTCCTGTTTCCTTCCCATGTGGCTAAGTGTACTCTTTTAAGGTGTTTGGCAAGTTAATATTTTCTCATTGAAACAAACAGTGGACAAGAGGGCCACCCTGGTTTTCACCTTAGTTACCAGTTTTAAAAAAATGGCCTTGCTCCTGTTGTGCACTGCCCTGGCGTGTATCCACCTGGCACACGGGCCACTGCAGAGCCTCGGCGCCTCAGAACGGGGAAGTTTGCCTCCTGTTTCGGTAAAATAGCAACAAAAACTGCTCTTTCAGTTAGGGGCCTTTGTCTTTGGTAATACTGGTCCATTAATTTTCCTCCAAGTGCAGATTTTTCAATTTTCTAGTGAACAAAACTAGTGTGCATTGAGGGCCTTTCAATTCTGCAGCTTGGAGGGGCTGCAGAGCCCCGTGCTGGTGTCCCCTTTACCACTGTCCCTCCACATCCACTGTCGTGAATCCTGCCCCTCACACTTCTGTTTTCTCCTGTGGGATATATATATTTTTTAGTCATTGGAGTGTTTTCATTTTATAAAGTCATTTTTGTGTTTGCCCTAGTTTCCAGACTGTTTTAAATGTCCTGGTAAAACTCTGAAAGAGCTTTGTGTTTGGGATATATACCCAAACTTCAGAACTAATGTGGAAGTCTCAACTCAGACCCCCCTGAGGGCTAGAATTTAGCTTGTTAAACATTTAGCTGTGCCGTTTGTGGGTGTTCTCAGACATCTCTATTCATCTGCCATGTTGGAGTATGTAGGAATAGCTGCTTGGACAAGCCTTGGCGCCGTGTGCAGGGAGGGGCCCTGAACGTTAGGCCATAGGCATGTAAGGCCTGGCCTGCACCCCGCGTGCTTTCCTCTGCACAGTCTTCCTCTGAACCTCCTTCTCTCCTCCTTCTCTCTCTGTTCTGTGCCCTCCTGTGGCAGGTGTTGCTGAGCCCTGCCATGCAAGGGGTCATCCTGGCCATAGCTAAAGCCCGCCAGACCTTCGACCGCGATGGGTCTGAAGCAGGGCTTATTAAGGTATCTCTGCTTTTTGAGTTCTACTCCTTACACCCCAGTATCATAATAATGGGGCAGTAATTCTGTTTGTTGGGCAAAGTGGGATTAAAAATGTTTTCATTGGAGTAAAACAGAAAACCCCCTTTCCTGCCAGTGGTGCACAAGCTGTGCCCCAGTAGGGCTGCCCCTCCTTCTGGCCCTGATGCCCTGGTGGGCAGCCCCGTTCTGTTCCCGGGCCTGGGGGCTTGGTGTTCTTACGGTGTGCCTGTTGTTACAGCTGTGAGCAAGACAGTGCCTTTGTAATTTGGGGACCATATTTTTAAGGTACTTAAATAAAGTGTAAGGTACTTGAGTAAATTGCACTGTGGATTTTTAAAATTCAGATCCTTGGGACTGAAGAATGTGCCTGAAACAATTAACTGTATGTTTTTCTGACAACTTGTAAGAAAAAAATGAGTTTTTTATGAGTCAGTATTTCTTTGGTGCCAGAGGAATTTTATCCCCTATGAAATGCAGACAACTTACGGATTCATAGTTGGCTCTGTAATTCATAGGATCAGCCTGTGGGCCTCAGCGTCTGTGCAGAAGCCCGTAGCGGGCCCTTTTCTGACGACCACTGCTGTCCTGATAGGCATTCCATGAGGAATACTCCAGGCTCTACCAGCTCGCCAAGGAGACCGCCCCCGCCCACAGCGACCCGAGGCTTCAACATGTGCTTGTCTACTTTTTCCAAAATGAAGCGCCCAAAAGGGTGGTAGAACGGACCCTTCTGGAGCAGTTTGCAGATAAAAATCTGAGCTACGATGAACGGTGAGAAGGCTGCCCTCAGGTGACCCCCCCGCACCCCCCGCTTTGGGTCTGGCCTCATGACGCCTCCGAGGGGCAGCTGGGTGCCGTGTCCTCCATTGCTTTCTGAGCTTGGTTCCACACAGGTCCATCAGTATCATGAAGGTGGCTCAGGCTAAGCTGAAGGAGATCGGCCCAGATGACATGAATATGGAGGAGTACAAGGTGAAGTCTTTTCTTTAATTCTACAAAGGAGAAATGGTTGTTCTTGAGGCAGAACTAACAATTTTGTGTGATCACAGACTGACCACCTCCCCTACCCAGAAAAATGGGTAAGAATGGATGGATGATCTTTTCTTACCCTCCGAAGAGCTGGCTTCTTTATTCTAGTCTATTAAGATGAATCAACCTTCATTTCCCTTAAATACTTACTTTAGCCTTGTCCTAGGCAATTAAATTCTTAAATTCATGGTTTGGGTTTGTTTTAAATAATAGTTTTCTAGTACTCCTACATTAGAAGTTAAATTTCCATGCATAAACATGCATATGTAATTACAAGTTTTCCCAAAAGTGCGTGGTGCCGTAGGTGAAGCAGTCAGGTGACATCCACAGTGTGTGCGCCCACCACACCTGCTGAGCTTCCTTGTTGGTCTGTGGTTGGCATGCCTTGTCCTTCCATCTTCCCCACACCAGGACAGCTTTGTCAGACCTGCGAGGTTGTTCGTTTACACCAGAGCTGAATGGCTTTGACGTGGATTGGAAATTAACCTAAGTATTTCTGTTCCTCACTGGAAGGAACAGGACATTGAAAATTAAGGTCAGCAGTAGACTTTTATTCTAAGTGGTGAATCCATTATGATCTGAAAGTGTTTGTCATTTTTGTGCCTTGGCTGTGTGCTTAATAAATATTTGTATTGTGTGTAAGATTTGATGTGGTGGAAAGTGTAGGCAGTTTGTCGTGGTCATTGTTATTAATGGGTGTCATTCCTTTTCAGAAGTGGCATGAAGATTACAGCTTGTTCCGAAAGGTGTCTGTGTATCTCCTAACAGGCCTGGAGCTCTATCAAAAAGGAAAGTAGGTTGGCCTCTTAAGTCACTAACTGCTGGTCAGGGCAAGTGTCGGTGCTCACCAGGGACACTAATGCTCATGGGGCGTCACCTCCCTCACCCGTGAGTCACATGCTTCTGCTTTCCCCAGTGTTCCCTGCAGTTCTGTTCTGAACATCACACATGCTTTCTCATCCTTCATGTAATGTTAGAGTTATTAGTAAAGAGATAGGGACCAGATTTTGTTTGTGAAAAATGAAGATGAATTCATAAGATGAATCTTAGAGTTGGCATGGACCATAGTATCTAGTCCACTCTTTTAGAGGTAGAAAACCTGAAGCCAAAGGAAGTTTCATCGTTGCCCTGGATTTCTTGGCCAGTTTGCAGAAGAGCTGAGACTGGCCGCAGCTTTGACCCTCAGCCTTTTCCTGTACACCAGGCTGCCTCCATCTCTAAGACTTCTCCATAATTGAAGCCCCCTAAATTCTTGTATTATGAAGCAGTGAGGTCTGAGCCCCAGGCCCTGCAGAAGGGCACTAGCTGCTGTTTATCTTCTGTTTCCTCAGGTATCAAGAGGCTCTTTCCTACCTGGTGTATGCCTACCAGAGCAATACCACGCTGCTGACCAAGGGGCCCCTCCGGGGTGTGAAGGAGTCGGTGATTGCCTTGTACCGAAGAAAATGCCTGCTGGTCTGTACTGTTTGCGAAGCCTTTTGAGTCTTATTTGTTGTGTTTGCCTCTGCTCCTTGAAGCCATGAAGAAATAAAGCTCAAAAACAAAATAATCTCCAGCAGGTTTTAGATTGTTCCAAATTGTCAAGAGTAGTCTTACATTGGAAACACTGTTTGAGGTGTTTGCGTGTCTTCCAGGCCTGTGAGCAAGTTGGGTGGGAGGCGCCGAAGTACCCCCCCCCACCCCCGCTTCTTGCCCCCAGCACGGCCTTTGGCTCAGTGCTGCCCACCTGGGGTCTCCTGAGGCACAGGCACTCTTCCTCCTGGCTGCCTGCCCTGAGCCTGGTGGCCATGAGCATGGGGAGGGGACGCAGTGCTTCAGTGTTCCTTGCTAAGCTAGATGGGCATTTCAGTGACTTCTCAGAGACTCCAGGTTTTTTTTAAAAAGATGAACCATAAGAGTTGGTCCTACTGTTACGTTAATATCGTCATATACACCCAAAGGTCTGTCCTAGCCTGTTTTGCATTTGGCAGCCACGTGAAGGGCAGACCCATATCCTCTCTGGCCACCGAGGGGTTGATACAGAGAACAAGGAGGTGGCGCTCTGGCTGTGAGCTTGCACTTGTCTTCCCTGGCACACAGCAGAGTCGCCGCCCTTCCTGGAAAGAGTCAGGCCAGCATTTCTACTACTGCCTTTTAAAGACAAAATGGAGGAAGATAAGGTCTGATGTATATTCATCTCAGGAGCTTCATTTTCTGATTTATGCTTTGATTTTTGTATCAGATGTGGCAGGCAGGGCTTTTTAAAGCTGAAGAAGGTCCTCATAGATTTTCTGGATCTGAATTCTATTAGTCATGCTTTTATGTTTAAACCACCAAATACAGATTCCATTTTGAATGTTTTGCTTGCACCATGGTGACCCAGTCCCTCCCCACACGTTAATCCAGAGGCACTGGGGAGGGGCCTGGGAATCAGCATTTCTTCTGTAGGTGATTCAGCGCTCAGTGGAGATTGAGAACCGTTGAAAGGGCCTTTTGGTAGAAGTAGGTGTTAAGCATGACCTTGACTTGCAAGTTCAGACCAAGGGGTCACAGACTTGGCTGCATTAGAATCACTCTGAGAGCTTTGGAGAAAATCCCAGTGCCCAAGGCCTCCTGTATGCCCATCACACCAGCACGTCTGGGTGGGACATCACTGGCTTTAAAGCTCTCTCAGTAATTCCAGTGTGCAGTAAAATGTGGAACTACTTGTTTAGCCTCTTCTAATATTCAGACTTTTTTTTTTTCACTCTGTCTGTATCTGCAGGAGCTGAATGCCAAAGCAGCCTCTCTCTTTGAAACCAACGATGACCCCTCTGTAACAGAGGGCATTAATGTGATGAACGAGTTGATCATTCCCTGCATTCACCTTATCATTAATAATGACATCTCCAAGGATGACCTGGACGCTGTTGAGGTCATGAGAAACCACTGGTGCTCTTACCTCGGGCAGGACATTGCAGGTGTGTGACTGTCAGCACTGCTAGTGACTTCCAAGTCCCTCAAGAATTGTAGAATTAGAGTGATCTCATTCTGTAGCATGGTTGTCAACCTTTTTAAGGGATCATTGGAACCCCCTAGCATATCAAGGAGTTAAAATTGGGTCTGCTCTTCTGCAAGGGATGGGAACCTGGGCCTCTGTCGCTCTTTGCCTCCCCTTCCCTCCCTGCGGCTGCTGAATCGTCTCCACAGAGAGCCAGCCAGCTGCTTAAAGACACTGCTGCTCTCCAGGAATGTCAGACTTCAGTTACTTTTTATCTGCCCAAATCTGAACTCTAATTTTAATGCTTTAAAAATCAAGATCTGTTATGGAAGCAGCCTAAGTGTCCATCAGTAGATGAATGGGTAAAGAAGATGTGGTCTATACACAATGGAATATTATTCAGCCATAAAAAGGAAAAAAATCCTACCATTTGCAACAACATGGATGGAGCTAGAGGGTATTATGCTCAGTGAAATAAGCCAGGTGGAGAAAGACAAGTACCAAATAATTTCCCTTATCTATGGAGTATAACAACAAAGCAAACATGAAGGAACTAAACAGCATCAGACTCACAGACTCCAAGAAGGGACTAGTGGTCACCAAAGGGGAGGGGTGGGGGAGGGTGGGTGAGGAGGGAGGGAGAAGGGGATTGAGGGGCCTTATGATTGGTGCACATAATGAGGGGGGTCACAGGGAAGGCAGTACAGCATAGAGAAGACAAGTAGTGTGACTGTATAGCATCTTACTATGCTGATGGACAGTGACTGCAATGGGGCGGGGGAGATTTGATAATATGGGTGAATGTTGAAACCACCATGTTGCTCATGTGAAACCTTCATAAGATTATATATTAATGATACCTTAATTATAAAAAAATAAAACTAAAAAAAAAATCAAGATCTGTTTATGCCTTATTATCTATCTGATGGTGCCCCATGACTGAATTTCCTGTGGCTACAAGTTGTAAGACCTGAACATATTTTTAAGATTGATGCCTGTGAGATTAATAAATTAGTAAATGGAATATTCTTGCTTGTCCAAAGCATTTTTGAGAGGAAGCCTAAAAACTAGTCATTTTTAGGTAGGTTTGGCAGACTTAGAAAGTCAGTATATATTCTAATATGCATCTTCTTTGTTAGTTTCTCACTGATGTAAAGATATTCTACTGACTTGCTAAAGTGTTTAAGTTTATAATACTTATTGAAATTTTTATAGTAATCAGTAGCCACAATTTCCCTTTAATGTCTTCAGTTTTTCATTAGACAGTGTGTGATATAAAGCTTTACTTAATGCCACATGTACGTGATTGAAAGGTAGCACCAGTATATTAATGGTACAGAGTATCGTAGATCAGAGGACCTGTCCCCAGTGAAGTGAATGTGTTGTGTCACTCTGCCACGTGTCATGTGATGTAAAGCAGTGACCTGAAGCTTTGGAGTTTTGACAAGTGGGTCTTTGCTCCTGATTTGTCTTGAAGGGCTCGTTAGCTGGCCTCCACAGTGCTTTGCCTCTTGAGGATGGGCAGTGGGTGATGGAGAGGCCTTCCCAATGAGTTGCAGACTTACTTGCTTTTACGGAGATCTGTTTAGCTGTGTATGTAACCATCCATTTTCCCTCCACAGAAAATCTGCAGCTGTGCTTAGGGGAATTTCTGCCCAGGCTTCTCGATCCTTCTGCAGAAATCATTGTCTTGAAGGAGCCTCCAACTATTCGACCCAATTCTCCCTACGACCTTTGTAGCCGATTCGCGGCTGTCATGGAGTCAATCCAGGGGGTTTCCACTGTGACAGTGAAGTAAGGCCCACACGTCCAAGGCTCACCCTGGTCTCTGACTGCCCCCTGTCGCACAGAAGTGTGTTGTCACAGTGTCTGCCTTGGGAAAAGGGCCAGGCAGACAAGCAAGATTCAGACGCAGACCCCAGCCACGCTGTGCGCGGAAAGAAGGGTTGGAGATAAAACTGCACTTCTTAGGTACAGAATCATAGAAGCAGTTTCACTAAAAAGGGCAGGAACCAGTGTATTTGAGTATTGAGCGTTGCCAGGAGATCTGAAATGCCTCTTGTACCTACAGGAATGCTTGGGCTTTCGTAAGCCTCTTGCCACTTTAAAAACTATCCTGCAGGCAAAAATATTTTTGACAGAACAGAAAGGTGATTCATCAGAACCTGAACTGGATGAACAGCTACTAGTTATTTTACTAAATACAGGTGACATTTAAAAATTCCTAACGGTGAGAGATGAGAAATACAAACCTTGCCTGTCTCTTAAGAGATGATGACACAATGTGCTGCTGGTGAACCACCGTGCGTGCCACATGCGGGTGGGTGTGTAAGGCCGTGTGGCAGAGCGGTGCTGAAAAGTCTGAAGGAAGCTGCCTCCCCTTTCTTCTCTTTTATTTTGTATTTTTAAATAAACCGGAAAACCTCATGCTCAGTCCTGAGTGATAGAAAGGAAAGCTTTAAGGACTTTAGAAAGAATAGCATCGTGAAATTTGACTACAGGCAGCAGGTTGATAGTTCACCATTTAGGTAAAATTTTCTGGCATCTGAAAATTGTCAGAAACAGATTCTAAGACTTCTGGCCCAAGAAAATTTTGATGCCCCTCCCCTCTTTTGCTTTGAAAAAATAAGGGATGTGGGTTTGTAAAAAGAGAAAATCATCTATATATATGTGTATATGTAGAGAAAGAAATATCCTGTTGACCATTTTTAAAAGGCTCCAGACTGGGTGTTGTGTTCTAAGCAAATTTTGAGATTAATGAGGGAATGGTGGGAAGAACACATGATACAACTATGCAGATTTTATAAATGTGCAATAAAAGTATCTGTTGTACCTTTGGTATGTATGCATTGTGGCCTTTATTTAAATATCTGTCTCTGGAAATGGATGGTCTCAGTAAACATCTATCATGTTTCAGTTTTTCTTTCTTAAAAGAAAAAAGCAGATGGAAGGGCTGAGAATCTTGGTGGGGATGAACCGGAGCAGACGGCAGTCAGTGCTTGAGCAGCCCCTGGTGGTGACTGATGGCTCTTCATCTCCTTTGCTAGTTGCGGCGCATGTGAGTGTAGAAGATGGCCAGAAAAATTATTTTCTTAAAACTAAATTTCTTATATTTTGATTAAGTTGATGAGAGGCCATCTTTTGCAGATGTTCAGAGGTGCTTTTGTGTATAAAAGCACACTGCAAGGATTTGTGTCCTAGGAAATTAGTCAATTTTCTTACCCATGGATTACCTTTTACTGTTTAAAATTCTAAGTACTGCCATTTGCCTTTCCCTTTTTAATCCCCGTCAGCATCAAGAACCGTGCGCTGTCACACTGTCACTTCGTGAACAGTCCTGGGATGATGAGGGACACGAACCCTGGCGGTCTCAGCCCATAGCCTATGCTTGTAGCTGCGGCTCAAGCTGCCCCGGGTGGTCTTGTAAGATCTTTCGCTTTGTTTCTTTCCACATGCCTTGTTTCCTGGTCAGCTGTTGTGAATCTGTGGTTGGCCCTGAAAGGAACATGCACACATCTGTGACACGTGGTGGTGAATAGGTTGTATCTGATCCACTCAAGCCACGGGTGGGAGTGCTGAGGGAGAGTCCTTTGCCCCGTTAGCTGGCTGCTTGCAAGCCCACAAACGGCAGCAGGCTAACGATTTATCTTACAGCCTATCCTATTTGTCATTTGAGTTGTTCCCGGTTTTTGGCCAGTACCGGGTAATGCTGCCAGGAACATTCATGTACGTGTCTTGATGAATCCGAGAAATGCATTTCTGTCGGTATGTAGTGGTGAGTGGGATTACTGGGTCGTGGGAGGAGAGACAGGCACACCGCACAGCTGTCGTGGATCTGGTTCCGACCACTGCAAGAAAGCAAGTACTGCATAAAGCAGGTGAGTGGGTGTTTGGGTCCCAGTGTTCGGGAGAGTCATGTGTACACTGCGCTGTGGTCTGTTCAGTGTGCAGTATGTCTAAAAATCAATACTCATACCTTAATTCAAAAAACTGTATTGCCAGAAATGCGGTTTCCAAGATTTCAGTGTGTTGTGATCAGTGACCACAGATCACCATAATAAATATAACAATGAGAGTCTGAAATACTGTGTGAATTACCAGAATGTGACACAGAAACCAGGTGAGCAGGTGCTGTTGGGAAAATGGCGCTAAGGACTTGCCCGACAGCCCCTAAGTGCGAGAAAAGGAGATATGCCTGGGGGTGGACAGGTGTGTCATTATTAAAACCCACCATCAGGTGATGTCTGATGATGGCTGGTGTGTGTCTGAAGGCCACACCTGGGAGCGCAAAGCTCCGGGCTTGTGGCAGAGAGGTCTCATGACCTGGCTCTTTAGCTCCTTCAGCTGCTCTTCCTGCTGCCTTTCTATTGTCCACCCCTGTGTTTGGGCTGGGATGATTCACTCCCCTGGGCTGCCTCCATCCTGGGCAGAGAGTGGGGCCTGTTGCCAGGCTCTCCAGGTGGTTCTGGTACTCAACACAGGGCAGCAGTTGTGAGCCTCTCCCTCACGGGCCCCTACGAGCAGGAACAGAGCTGGGCCCAGGGGGTCAGTGCTTGCAGCAGAATCCTGCCTTTGCCACTCGACCACTGTGTGAGCTCCTTGCTGTGCTGAACTCTATTCCCCACGTGTAAGATGACTGAAGACACGTATCTCCTAGGGCTGCCTGAGGCTGAAATGAGACCATGTGTACGACCACTTCCCATGGCACCTGGCATTCCCCGGGTGCACCTGAGTGCTCACAGCCGCTGCCCTCTGCTGCAACATCTGACCTGGGTCTCTTCTCCTGTCCCCACCAACATGGCGTCATTTACGACTTACTTTATAATTTGTAACATTCACAAGTATTAAATTCTCATCATTCCCTCCTAAAAAAAAAAAAAAAAAACACGCCCTTATTCGTGCTGACAGTTCTCCAAAGAGGTGATGCCACGTTCAGCTCCCACCAGTGATCTAAGATTCTGGTTGCCCTTGCCAAGATACGGTTCTGTTGCTGTCTTTCATTTTAGCCATTCTGGTATGTGCATGATGATACTGTTAAGTTTGCACTGCCTTGAGTACAAGGATGTTGGGCATCTCTTTATATACTTGGCCCCTGGCTGTTTTGTGAAATACCCATTTAAGTCTTTTGTGCACTTTTTTGTTGGATTACGTATTGATTTGTAGGAGTTACTTTAAAAATATATATTCCAGTTATGGAAACCTCTTTGGTTATATGCACTGCATGTATCTTCTGTCATTCTGGCTTTTCCTTTTCACTCTTGATGTCTTAGGATAATGTGATCCAATTTATTAGCCTTTTCCTTCACAGTTAGTGTGTACTGTGCCCTGTTGAACTAATTATCACCCAAGGTCATGAAGGTATTCTGTGTGATCTTCCAGAAGCTTTACTGTCTTACCTTCTGCATTTAGCTGATCGGCCCGGCAGCAGTTAACAGGCAACAGGGTGCTTCTCCCAGTGCCTTCATCGTAAATCAGGTGTCTGTAAGGGTTGGTTTCTGGGCTCTTTGATCTGCTCTGCTGGTCTATTTGCTCGTACCAGGATCACACTGTCTTAGTGTGGCTTTATAAGTCTTGATTTCTGGTACAATAAACTAGAGTTTTGAATGTCTGCGAGACTGGCCATCCCTTAATCTTTGGTGTTGCCATATAAATCTTAGCACCAGTTTGTCACCTTTACATGTACACACACAGATCTCCAGGTATTTTAGTTAGGTTTACAGTGACTATAGATAATTTGGGGAGAACTGACATGTTCTAATCTATGAACATAGTATTTATTTTCTTTATGTGTAGAGGTTTTCCACATCTCCCATAAGGTTTATTCCTGGATCTTTGATCTTTTTCAAGCTGTAGTAAACATTGTCATTTTTAAAACTCCATTTTTAATTGTTTATTGCTGTTTTTTTTTTTTACAATTTATTTTGGTGTCATTAATCTACAATTACATGTGCAATATTATGATTATTAAACTACCCCCTTCATCAGGTCCCCCTCACCAACCCCATTATAGTCACTGTCCATCAGTGTAGTGAAATGCTATAGAGTCACTACTTGTCTTCTCTGAGGTGTACAGCCCTCCCCATGCTCCCCCAACATTACATCTGCTAATCGTAATGCCCCTTTTTCCCTCTTACCCCTCCCTTCCCACACATCTTCCCCAGTCCCTTTCCCTTTGGTAACTATTAGTCCATTCTTGGGTTCTGTGAGTCTGTGGCTGTTTTGTTCCTTCAGTTTTTTTCTTTGTTCTTATACTCCACATATGAGTGAAATCCTTTGATACTTGTCTTTTTCGGCTTGGCTTATTTCACTGAGCATAATACCCTCTACCTCCATCCATGATGTTGCAAATGGTAGGATTTGTTTTCTTCTTATGGTTGAATAATATTCCATTGTGTATATGTACCACATCTTCTTTATCCATTCATCTACTGATGGACACTTAGATTGCTTCCATCTCTTGGCTATTGTAAATAGTGCTGCGATAAACATAGAGGTGCATCTGTCTTTTTCAAACTGGGCTGCTGCATTCTTAGAGTAGATTCCTAGGAGTGAAATTCCTGGGTCAAATGGTATTTCTATTTTGAGTTTTTTGAGGAACCTCCATACTGTTTTCCACAATGGTTGAACTAATTTGCATTCCCACCAGCAGTGTAGGAGGGTTCCCTTTTCTCCACATCCTCGCCAACATTTGTTGTTGTTTTGTTTTGGATGTTGGCCATCCTCACTGGTGTGAGGTGATATCTCATTGTGGTTTTAATCTGCATTTCTCTGATGATTAGCGACGTGGAGCATCTTTTCATGTGCCTGTTGGCCATCTGAATTTCTTCGTTGGAGAAGTGTCTATTCATGTCTTCTGCCCATTTCTTAATTGGATTATTTGCTTTTTGTTTGTTGAGGTGCATGAGTTCTTTATATATTTTGGATGTCAACCCCTTAATCGGATATGTCATTTATGAATATATTCTCCGATACTGTAGGAAGTCTTTTTGTTCTACTGATGGTGTCCTTGGCTGTACAGAAGCTTTTCAGCTTGATATAGTCCCACTTGTTCATTTTTGCTTTTGTTTCCCTTGCCCGGGGAGATATGTTCATGAAGAAGTCGCTCATTTTATGTCCAAGAAATTTTTGCCTATGTTTTTTTCTAAGAGTTTTATGGTTTCATGACTTACATTCAGGTCTTTGATTCACCTTGAGTTTACGTTTGTGTATGGGGCTAGACAGTAGTCCAGTTTCATTCTCTTACATGTAGCTGTCCAGTTTTTCCAACACCAGCTGCTGAAGAGGCTGTCTTCTCTCCATTGTATATCCAAGGCTCCTTTATTATTGCTGCTTTTTAAAAACAAATTGATGTTTTTAAATCAACCCTGTATCCAATACATTGATAAATTCACTTAATAATTCTAATGGTTTATCAGCCATTTTAGGTTTTTTTCTATACACAATTACATTATCTCTGAATGAGAATGATGACTTATCTATTTCAGGTCCTTGCAACATTTGTTTTTCTTGCCTCATCACATGAGGACCCCTTGGTACAGTGCTGAATAGAAGTGGTAACAGTGGGCATCTTGTCCCCAGTGTCAAGGGGAAAAGTTTTCAATATTTCACCATTAATCATGCTGTAGGCTTTTTGTAAATTCCATTCATTAGGTAAGGATTTCCACTGTTCTTACTTTGCAAACGTTTTTAAAAAATTATGAATCGATGATGAAACTTATTAAAGGCTTTTTCTATATTGAAATAATTATATGGGTCTTTTCCTTTATTCTGTTCATGTGTGTTAATTTATTAATTTTAAATGCTAACACAACCATGTGTTGCCAGACTAAACTAAATTTGATCATGAGATAATTTTTGTGTGAATGGAATTATTAAAAATATTTTGTTTAGGAAAAAGACAGATGCATGCCTGTGTTTATCGCAGCACTATTTACAATAGCCAAGAAATGGAAGCAACCTAAGTGTCCATCAGTAGATGAATGGATAAAGAAGATGTGGTACATATACACAATGGAATATTATTCAGCCATTAGAAGAAAACAAATCCTACCGTTTGCAACAACATGGATGGAGCTAGAGGGTATTATGCTCAGTGAAATAAGCCAAGCCGAAAAAGACAAGTATCAAATGATTTCATTCATATGGAGTATAAGAACAAAGAAAAAAACTGAAGGGACAAAACAGCCACAGACTCACAGAACCCAAGAACGGACTAATAGTTACCAAAGGGAAAGGGACTGGGGAAGATGGGTGGGAAGGGAGGGGTAAGAGGGAAAAAGGGGCATTACGATTAGCAGATGTAATGTTGGGGGGGGCATGGGGAGGGCTGTACAACTCAGAGAAGACAAGTAGTGATTCTATAGCATCTCACTATGCTGATGGACAGTGACTGTAATGGGGTTGGTGGGGGGGACCTGATGAAGGGGGTAGTTTAATAACCATAATACTGCACATGTAATTGTAGATTAATGATACCAAAATAAATTTAAAAAATATATATTTTGTCTAGGATTTTTGCATGTATATTCATGAGAGATACTGGCTTTAATTTTCTTTTCTTGTAATGTACTTACAAAGGTTTTGGTATTAAGATTATTCTCACCTAACTGGATGTGTTGGGAAAGGTTCTGTTGTCTTCTGTGCTCTGGAAAAGTTTGGATAAGATAGAATTATTTCTTCCTGAATGTCTGGAAGAAGTCACTGTTGAAACCACATGAGCCTAGTTCTTTATTGTGTGTTGTGTGTAGGAGTACTTTTGGTTAGGTGTTGAGCTTCTTTCACACATACAAGGTTTTCAGACTTTTTGGGTTTCTTTCTCTTGTGTCAGTTCTGGAAGTTACCATAAATTAGTCCATTTCATCTAAAATTTAAAATTTACTGGTTGAAAGTTGATAATCATACCTTGTAATTTTTTTTTTAACAACTCCGGGATCTGTGTGATGCCCCCTTTTCTTTACCGATACTGGGTGATGTGTATCTTTCTTTTGGTTAGTATTTTCAGGCCTTTATGAGTCTTTTCAAAGAACTTTATTTTGCTTTTGTCCTCTTTTGTACTTTTTTTCTTCTTTTCTTCTTTTTTAATCCAGAGCCCTCCAGCAGTGGCTGTCAACCTTGCTGCCAATCCCAGTCAGGTGTGTCACCTGAAAAAGCATAGCTGCCAAGGCTTCGGCCCTAGGACTTCCTTGAGCACCGTCCTGGCCGCAGCAGGACTGGGCCCTTGGCGTTCCCTCCCAGCAAGTGTGCGGTGGGCCTGTCTGACGCTAGTCTCTCTCCCGAGAACCGCTCCATCTCTGAGTAGTTCTCCTGGGGTCCCTGTCATCCCCACTCCACAGGGAAGGACAGAGAACAGCACAGCAGCACTCCAAGCGTTAGCAAGTCGCTTCCCGGAATCCTCCCTAGTGAACGTGTTGGCTTCAAGGCAGTTGGGCATGAAGCTGCCCAGTTCGGCCCCTTCTTAGCAGCAGTGTGTTAAGCCTCCCTCTCTAGAATATGGGTCACATATTACCCATGGCATTTGGCTTTGTGGCATCATTAAAAGTTCTGGGCAACAGAAAAATCTCTTTCTGTAAATGTGGGTAAGGCAGCAAGAATGACTGGCTTAAAAAAACAAATCCATTAGTTGGCAGAGTTGAAGTGAACGCCACCTTCTTTCGGTTCTGTTGCACAGCCAGTGACTGCAGACGCTTTCCTGAGTTTTTTTTTCTCCCTATCCCCTTTACCTATGTCACCCCACCCCACCCCACCTCCCTCCCCTGTGGCAACCACCAGTCTGTTCTCTGCATTTATGAGCCTATTTTTGTTCTGTTTGTTTTGTTTTTTAGATTCTACATACAAGTGAAATCATGTGGTATATGTCTTTCTCTGACTTATTTCACTGAGCATCATGACCCCCTAGATCCATCCATGACGTCACAGTGGCAAGATTTCATTCTTTTTTATCACTGAGCAATATTCCGTTGTGTATATGCATCACACCTTCTCTGTCCATTTATCTGTCAGTAGACACTTAGGCTGCTTCCGTATCTTGGCTATTGTAAATAATGTTGCAGTAAAAATAGGGGTGCATATATCTTTTTGAATTAGTGATTTTGTTTTCTTTTGGGTAAATACCCAGCAGCAGAATTACTAAGTCATACAGTATATCTATTTTTTAGTTTTTTGAGAAAACTCCACACTGCTTTCCACAGTGGCTGCACCAATTTACATTCCCACCAACAGAGTAGGAGTTTCCCTTTCCTCTACATCCTCCCCAACATGAGATATTTCTTGTCTTGTTGATACAGCTACCCTATTGATGGGAGGTGCTCTCTCATTGTGGTTTTGATTTGCATTTCCCTGATGACTAGTGATGCAGAGCATCTTCTCATGTGCCTGTTAGTCATCTGTGTGTCTTCTTTGGAGAAATGTCTATTCAGGTACCCTGCCAAAATTTTTAATCAGATTATTTGTTTTTTGTTGTTGAGTTGTATGAGTTCTTTCTGTATTTTGGGTATTAGCCACTTACTGGATATATCACTTACAAATACCTTCTTCCTTCTTTTTGTTGATGGTTTCCTCTGAGTTTCTTATTGTCCTAACCCTAGCAGACATGTGTCCTGTCCAGAAACTCATGAAGCCATTTTTGACGTCCCTCCCATCCTGAAATGTGTCTAATCCACATTGGGTTTCCTTAGCACTTTCTCCCCAGAGGTGGTCTCAGAGGTCTTATCTGCTAATGGTGAAGTTTTCAGACCCAAAGGTGGCCTGGTAGAGACGGTAGCCCTGAGGCCCATCAAATTCTAACTGTATCAAATTTGGTGAGCCTCTGAGTCATTTTCTTACAGTGTCTTGCACATGAAAGAGCTTTTGACTTGAAATACGATTCACTGACACCCCTTTCTGTTGCTAATATATGTGACAACACACCTCCCCATGCGTGACCACAACAGAGATGTTTTTAACGTTGGTATGATTGGCCACCATGTGTATGAGGAAAGGCTGAGTGGAAGCTAAGATTTAATTAGTTCTATTTTTATTGCTCATTTTCCCTACAAAGCAGGTCCATAAAGACAGTGGTGGTTTTAGGTGAAATGTATCTTCTTCCTCAGACTTTTTCTAAAAGTGGGTTCACATTCCTTTCTTGGGGTGACATATTGGTTACTTGGGAGTCAGTCAACAGTCTCCATCCCACTCCCATTTTTAAAAAATGCTTTGTGCTGCCTAGAAGGAGAGTTTTAGGAAGACAAGAGTATCTTAACAAATCTTTAGTTTCTGTCCCTGTTTACAGAGGAAGCCATGACCAGGTGCCACTGAGAAACAGCAGCGCCTGCAGACCTGGGGTGGGGATGAGGGCCGCCTGCCAGCAGCGGGAGCAGGTGAGGTGCCTGGCAACAAAGGGCCTGTGTGGACCTCAACGAGAGCATGAAGAACAGGATCTTCCTTAACAGGCCTTTGGTTTGTCCTCCTGCATTGGTGCTAGTTTCTCCCCTGCTCTGGTGGACTGTCGGTGTCCTCACTGGCAAAACAGTATCTGCTCTCCCTGACCCCCCAAAAAGTTCAAAACACGTGAGATGAATACCAAGATATGTGAAAGTGTTTTGTAAACTCTTAAACCCTACACAACTGTGTCTCTGGGAAACTGCACAGGGATGGGTGTTAGACAAGGGGGAGCAGGGTGCTGCTGCGGTCGCTGGGGGGCTGAGCGCCTAGTCCTGGCCACAAGTCCTCAACACAGGGACAAAGCTCCTTGACTACAGGCTCTGCCGGATCTGGCTCCTTCCTGCTCCACCAGCCTTGCCTTATACCTTTTTCTCTCTCTATCTAAAACCCGTATCCACCCTTTAGCTTTTTAGCCAGTTATCACTTCCTCACCGTAGATATTCACAACTCCCTGGCTCTGTCAAATTCCTCCTATTGCATGATCTTACAGAATTCCAAATTTGGAAGTTTGTCATGGTTCCAATTTCCATCTTTTTAAGTGATCTCACATTTTCTATGATGGAGTCAATGTTGTAATATATTTTCCTTAGTAATTAAAGAATCAGGTATGTAAGTAATGTTACAAGTTTAAAAGCATTTTATATAAATAAAATTAAGTCAGAAGAACATGTTAGAAACTGTGCCTTGATTTTTCATTCTGAAATCAGGATCGCCGTCTCACCAAGACGCCCACTGCTCACCAGATGGGGCACAAATGAGGCGAGCAGATAGAAGCAAAGGGCCAGGAAGAGAAATGGCTACTGAGGTTCCTTGATTCCAGAGACTCCTGGATGAACAGGTTACTAGGTCTCGGTGTTAGAAGGAGCCCTCGGACTCCCCCGCTGGAGCACAGGATGGTGGGGCTGTGGGACCGGCCATCTGGGGAGACTGCACATCTTCTTTTCCCAGACAGGCTGAGCAGATGAAGAGTAACCCACCTAGGGCCAGGAAAATACTGGCACCCCAGCCCAGGAAGAGGGCCATTCCAAACTCCCACCGAGCCACAATTGCAGGGACACCATCGTCCCAGAAGTCTTGGATTGTGGCATGGGCCACCCGGGAGACTGGAAAGAGGGTAGTGGCCACAGCTGATGCCTCCAAAGCCACCTCTTAACACCCATCTGACCCTGTGAAACTGGAAGCATTTGTTGTGCCCAAGTCACGAGCCCTGGAAAGACCAAGGAGCCGAATCCGATGCAAGCACACGAGGGTCGTTTATTCAAGCTCGAGCTCGAGCTCACACCTGTCACCGACGCAGCGGGTCAGGAATGTGAGCCCCGAGCCCAGGCCAGACAAAGCTTTTATGCATTACAAGGTTCAGGAAGAAAGGAACTTGCCCCCTAGCCTCTGCTGATTGGATGATTTAAAGCAAGGGTGGCTTGTACATTCTTTATTGGTTGAGTCTGGCTGGTGCTAAGCTGCTGGCTGATGTAACATGTAAGGTATGTTATCTTTAAGGGACAGGGGAGCCTGGACCTTGAGTGTCTGGACCTTGAGGTCATTGCTAGGGAACTATCTGGGGTGAGGGTCACTGGAACAAACAATGGGTGGTTTTTCCAGTAACTGGAACAAACTTTTCTTAGAACTAGGTTGGGGTTGAGGCCTCCTTCTTAAGATGGCCTTTTTAAAATGGAGTTTCTCTTGCTCTCACACATTCGGACCCAAAGCCAGAGAGCAGAAGCCCCAGGAGGCCCAGCCGTGGGAGGCGGCCACGAGGATGCGGGGTCCCTGGAGCTCCGGGGCAGAGACAGGAAGGACTCAAAGGCTTTGTGCACAGTGGCAACTTCCTCCTGTTCACGCGGACTTCCCGCAGCCCCATGATCCAGGTCTCCTTTTTGTTCAGCCCCAGGCTGAGAGTCTTCCACTGCGGCAGGAGGGCAGTGACACAGAAGCAGACCCAGCCGAGGACAGAGAGGAGCAGTGCCCCCAGCTGGGCTTTCCCACGGAAACTCCAGGCCGTGAGGGGTCCCGCCACAGAGGCAGAAAGACAGGACAGGAGGGGACTTTGGGGCAGTTGAGCGGAAGGTCTCACATGGGGAGAGGGTGCCTGTTTCAGTTTTCTAGGCTGCCGCTGAAGCAGGTGCCAGGAACTCGGCCATGTTTGGGTTGGGGGGGGTGTGCCCAAGATCAGGGGTGGGTGTGGATTGTGGGGGATGGGCCCATGAGAGGTGAAAAGGCAGAGAGTAAGCTGTCAATACGTATTTGAGCAGTAAATTCATAAACTTAAAGTCACTCCCCAGTCCAAGATGACAGAAATGCTGTTCTGGGAATATAATTTCTGGAGGCCAACTTCCATGTTCCATGCTTTTTAAATACTCACTTTGACCCAGCACCCTACCTCCAGGAACTTACCCTAATTTATTGTGAATGTATACAAAGATTTACAAAAATGCCCATTGAAATATTAATGATTGCACATTTTGGTTAATACTAGGAGCCATTTAAAAGTGATATGGAGGAAATTTTAATGACATGAAAAATGTTTCTGATATGCTGCCAAGTGAGAAAAGCAGGTGGCAGTATAGAGGACATAGAATACACTGTCAGAAACACGTATCTATATCGCTTAGAACTATGAATATCATATACCACAAAATGCTAACCATGGTTATTTTAATGGAAGGATTATGGATAGTTTTTATTTATGTTCATCTATGTGTTTTATGTTTTAAAAATTTACCATTTAGTATTTTTGGAGGAAGAAAAAAACTGAAAATTCCCCAATCCAAGAAACCTATCCAGACCCAGAATATACCAAGAGGGCAGTGCTGCCTCCGCAGTGTCCCATGGATGCAAGGACCTCAGCTATACATACATGGCTGTCTGCCAGCTTCCAATCCCTTGTTGCCACCCCAACAGGGAGGTTCTGACGGGAAAGGGAATAATTCCCATTTACAGAGTGGGCCTAAATGTCGGACTTTGGCTAGATACTGTACTTAATTTTCACACCACTGCTGTGAGATTCATTGGGAAACTTGACGGTCTCCCAGCTGGTCAGCACCAGTTCCAGCTTCCAAGCCAGGCAGCCCTGCGTCGTTTCATGTTCTTGGCTCCAGGTGAACAGGGTTTTCCCCCGCTCTGCGCCTACACCCTGGGGACGGGCATGGGGCCGAGGGGGGGGGGGTCTTCACAGCCAAACAGAGAGGAAAGCGGGTTTATTGTGCTGCAGGCAGATGTGACCGATGTACTCCCCCGTTCCTATTTCAGCCTGCTGAGTGCCCCGTTGTGTGCCAGGACACGGAAGGAGAGGCTGGGGATGGCCAGCAGGGAGGAGGCTCTGAGCAGGTGTTCCCTGACCTTCTCCAAATGATGCCTCCCCACGTACGCAGCCTGATTCGATTATCCGTGGGAGGTGGAGGGCAAACAGAATCATCAGCATTGCTTTCTTATGTTTTATTTTAGGAAATTTTAAGCATATACAGAAGTGGAGCAGATGGTATAAAGAAATCTCATGTCCTACCTCAAAATTATGCTAGGCTGGAAATCCAAAATATGTGAATAAATATACAAAATTAACTGACTAATCTTAAGAAATACATGAATAAATATCAAGAAAATATGACCATTACTATTTTGGAGGTAGATTAAGGGATCCAGATTTTATGCAGTTGCTCGGAGGGGCGGAGCTCTTTTAGGAAAATCTAAAATAGCAAACACAAAATTACGAGCAGGCCTTAGAAGGGGCCCTGAAGCTTAATCCACCTCTGAGGAAGGTACAGAAGGCAAGGGAAGTACTGGAGGAGCAGCATCTGGTCTGTGAGCGAGTCAGGGAGGTTCCACAGCAAGAGGAATCTGAACTGAGGACCGAAGGAGGCTGTCTTTAGGCTGAAGCTCTGGGATCTTCCTCTAGGAAACTGATCAATACATACTCACAGACAACTGCCCAAGTCCTGCCTCTCCCTGGGCAGAGGCCGCTGGATAAGCTCTAACGGCTGTTCCGCAGGGTTCCAGGGAGACAGAAAAGCCAGAGTCAGGCTGAAGATGGAGGAGAACATAGGGAATGGAGTGGGATCGTTACAGGCAGGCAGTGTATGCACGCATGAATGAATGCTTGAATAAGAAGAAATAGTGAATGGATTCCGTTTCCCCACACTAACATGACCTCCTTCCGTTCGCACTTACCATGTTTTATACATCTCCCAACTCACAGATGTTCACAAAGCAAGGAAGGGCTGAAAGAATGGTAAGGAAATAAGCAGCAATGTCTGAAACAATTCCTCCTTACCTGTCATGGCTCACACCTGTGGCATGCCTCTATTCAGGAAGCAGAGTAGCAAAATGGGTGTAACCCCAGCAGGCAGCATGTCCAGGATGCACAATCTCCTGCTATCGCACTGATGAGAACATGCGGCGCTTATAAAAGCAGCAGGAGCCTACAACTGGACAGCATCGCATTCACTTCAAAATGATACGAAGGGAGGAACGAGGAATGGTGGGTACGCGTGTGGATGAAACAAGATTAGTGGGTAGATAATTTTGAGATAGGACATGAGATTTCTTCATACCATTTACTCTACTTTTCTATATGCTTGAAAATCTCAAAAATAAAACGTAAAAGAAAAAGAAGGCAATCCTGTGGACTCTGCTTGCCTTCCACCTCCCACGGATAATCGAATCGGGCTGCTTCCGTGGGGAGGCACCATTCGGAGGTCAAGGAACGCCTTCAGAGCCTCCTCCCTGCTGGCCATCCCCAGCCTCTCCTTCCGTGTCCTGGCGCACCCCGGGGCACTCAGCAGGCTGAAGTAGGAACGGGGGAGTACATCAGTTACGTCTGTCTGCAGCACAATGAACCCGCTTTCCTCTGTGTTTGGCTGTGAAGACCCCCCCCTCGGCCCCATGCCCGTCTCCGGGGTGTAGGCGCAGAGCGGGGGGAAAGCCCTGTTCAGCCTGGAGCCAAGAGAAGGTTTTAATCAGAGCGGTACACGTTCACTGCAGAAAAACAACTGTTAACCTTAAAAATAAAACTGCCCATCATTTTATCAGCAACAGCAGAGAACTCTAACTCGGGGGACGCGAGCTTCGGCGAAACCACAGGCGAGTCCGGAGAGCAAAGGGTAGGCGGCGTCGGGAGGGCCGGCTCGGCGAAGCGCCCAAGGGCCGGGGCTTCTCGGGCCGGGCATGCAGCCGGGTCCGAAGCGCAGCCCGCGGGATTCCCGCCTCGGATTCCCTCGGCGCAGGCTGCCGTGCGTCCGTCCCTGGGCGCGAACCCCGTCCACTCTTGTAACAGAGCCGCACTACACAGCCCGTGGCGAACGGCTTCCAGGAACATTGAGACAAACTCTAACAGCTCTCGGTAACCCGCTCGTGACCTCCAACGGCCGCGTGATAACTCGCCCCGCAGCGGACACGAACACGCCGCCAGCAGGGGGCGCGCTCGGGACCACGCAGGCGCCCAGACGTGGAAGCGGAGCGCGGCGGCGTGGCGCATGCGCCGCTCCACTTCCAAGGACCCCCCACCGGACTGGACGGAGGCCCCTGTGGCCCGCACGGCTCGACTCGCCGGGTCTTCCGGGAGGCGATGCGAAGTGCAGAAACGGGTTGGTAAAAAGAATCCACGTCTTCGGGAGCGAAGAGGAGAGCCGTTTGGAAGCGCTGAGGAGCAAACGCGCCTGCGCAGCGCCCGCCCACTCCGGGGCACCCTTCGCCCCGGCCGGCCGCGCGGCCTGCTGGGAGTGGAGTGCGGCTCCCGCCTTCGCGCGTGGCCCGGGGCGCGCTAGACTCCCGCTGGCGGCGGGAGGTGGGCGCAGCGCGAGCCGGGGCCGGTTGTGGCGATGGCCTCGTTCGTGACGGAGGTCCTGGCGCACTCGGGCGGGCTGGAGAAGGAGGATCTGGGCACCCGCATCGGCCGGCTGACGCGGCGGGTGGACGAGGTCAAGGTGAAGGAAGTAGGGGCGCCGGACGCTCGTGGGACGGGCCGGGGCCTGGGCGGGGCGCGGAGAGAGGAGCCCCGAGGTCAGGGGGTCCGCACCCGCCTCTGCGCGGGCCGGCGGCGCGGGTGGCCGCGCTGCGGGTGTTCAGCGCGACTTCGTCCCCGAGGCCGGAGGCTGGAGGCTGCGCCCAACGCTGCCGACACGCAGGCGGTGCCCCGGGCGCGGGGTTGGCGGAGCCCCGTCCCTTCACTTTGTGGGGTGACGTCAACATCTGTTACGCCTGCGTCGCTCTCGCCAAAGTTACGTGCGCGGCCGCAAGTCTAAACTTGAGCAAAGTCGGGCGCCGTACACGCCCGGGAAGGCGCGAGGCCGAGCGCCTCCGGCTCTGCTTGGTGTTGCAGGATCGCTTCCTGCGGTGGAGTGTCTCGGTCCTGTCATTGAACGCCACGTAGCTGACACTGAGTTTCCATGTCACGGCGTCTCTAACACGGTTTGAGGATTTTTCATCCTTCTTATTAAAGCTCCCATGAGGCACTGGGCGCTCCCTGTGCCCTGGACCCTGGGTGCTTTTACCAGCTCGAATCTGTAGCCAGTTGAGAATTACTTTCTGTGCGCCACGCAGGCCCTGGACGCTGCTCATGTTTCCGTTTCTCCCTCTTTACCTGTAGTATCGCCACCCATTTTTCAGGGTCCACCTCAAATGAAGTTTCCTGCATGAAAAACGCCCCCATTTTCCTTCACGCAGAGGTGGCCTCCTGGTTTGTGTTCCTGGAGCACATGAACTCGGTTGCTGTCTTATATTCTGAATTCTCCGTCCTGGTTCCTTAAGGGTGTATGGTAAATTTCCTACTCACAGGGAATCTGTGGGCAGGCATAACTTCCTGTATCTTCGAAAGCATTCAGTGCAGAGTATTCAATCATTTGTTTATTGACGAAAGTCAAATCAATTTAGGATTCTAAGATTAGGCCTTAAAATTTTATAAGCAGAAAGATAGAAATTCATTAATTGATTGAAGTATACAGATTATGGCTTTAATTTATTCATTTGCTTTCTTTTCTGTTAGATACATGATTAAAATTGGTGGTTATAGTTTAAGCTGAAACAGTTCAATATGAGAGATTCTGGCTCCACTTTCTCTTTTTCAGCCTTTGTACCACTGTCGGGCACCGGTGGGATTTAGTGATCTTTGTCTTCTTGCACCCCAGTAATGTGAGGGACCTTTAAGGGTGGGAGAAATTTGTTTTTCAAAGAAACCCATTGGCTTGGAGGGAAAGTGAGTGGGTGTGGGTAACTGGGAAGAAGGCTTCAACATGGAAGATTCCTTTAGGAAGACGAGCTGTTTATTTTTAATAGAGTTCCCTATTCATCTCCGTGTAATTCTTTTATTATAGGGTGAGGTGTGCAGTATGATCAGCAAGAAGTACAGTGAATTCTTGCCTAGCATGCAGAGTGCACAGGACCTGGTTGCCCAAGTGGATAAGCTGTCTGATGACATTGACCTCCTGAAATCCAGGATAGAGAGTGAGGTAAGAATAATTTGTTATATTGGGTCGGTTCATAGGGAGGCAGTTCAGCTTCCTGATTCCCTAAGAAAATTTAGTTCCGTACAGCTTTTCGAGACTTCACTTTCTTTATTGGTAAATGGTATTAAAATTACATGATTTTAGGGTAGCTTCCAACTTCAAATAGAAATATTTTCCAAAACTGTATTTTAAATAATTTCTTTTTTATGGTATTTTTTTAAGCTATAATAAGGTCTTGCATTTAAATAGAACTTTATAAATTTTTAAGAAGTAATGTCAGGATTTTATTGTCTGTCATAAAATAAAAACAGATGAAAGCTTAGAACTAGATCATTTGGCTTTTTCTTTTATCTCTCCTCATTTAAAACACTGGCATCTCTTAAAGGCCAGTGTTCTCTTACATCTGTAGCTGGGCTTAGCACCTTCAGACAGCAGCACAATCTGCCTTTGGGCTGTCCTCTGGCATTGGCCGTTTGCCAGTCACAACCACTCCACTTGCTGTCATAAAGCCACTCTCTCTGGACATGCAGAGAATCCTTGCCCACCTTGTACTGTGTTGCTTTGTGGGGCTAGTGTTTATTCTGTTGTTTTTGGAAAGTGTGGTGGGTTTTAAAGATGTTCACCACGTTTGCCAAATGTCATCACAGAAAGAAGCAAGCCAGTCTGGAAACAAAATACCCACTTTACAATTTTAAAATCATTTGTCATGTGTATTATCTCACCAGGGTTCTTCCCTGCAGTTTCCTTTTGGAAAAATACACATTTGAAAGGAGGCAAGCTAGATTAGAGGTTTAATATCGCATCTATGTCTGAATTACTGCCCATGACTCATTGATATCCAAAGTTAAGATGTTGAGGTATTTTCAAGGTCCTCAAGGACAGATACCAGGCCTTTTCTCTGTGTGATATTTACTGAAGAAGGAAAGCAAACACGTGTTTTTCAGAATTCTGTGTGAAACTTGAATCACCTGAGGAAAACCATTAATTACCTAGAAAATCTATTTAATAACATTTCACCAATCATTTTGATTAGAGGTTTTAATGATGTGTTATTCTACAGCTCTGGCACAGTTTACAAAATATCTTCAAAGGGTGTGCTTGGAGGAGGCACATTTATTTTCTTAAGATTCACACTTGAAAATGGGGCACATCACTTCTGCTTACACTCCACCGGTGAGATCTTAGACACATGATCACATATAGTCTAGTGGGGTAGCCATGTGCTATTACTGTGGGAAAATGGAAGAATGGATTTTTGTGGATGGTTTGCACATCATTCATCCACGTACATGCTTGGAGGTTAGCCATGGAGGTGGAAGAAGTGGCCTAGAGAGCATCGAGCAGGGGTTCTCAGCCTCTGCGTTGTTGGTATGTGGCCCTGGGTAGTGCCTTGTTGTGTGGGGCTGTCCTATACATTGTAGGGCCCTTGACGGTATCCCTCGCATCTGCCCACGAGGTGCCAGTAGAGCTCTGTCATTGATCTCCAGATATCCCCAAATGTCCCGAATGAGAGTAGGCCAAAGAAATAGTTTGCTCTTGAGAGCCACTGGTTAGAGTGAGAAGTGGACCAGGCAGAAAAGAATATCAGTATGTATGAAGTGGTCAGAGGGGAGAATGAAGCTCCCCAATGAAATGAATGGCCAGAGAACAAGGAAGAAACACTTTCAGTAGAGGACGGTGCCGTGGGACCAAGGGAAGGGAAAGAAAGCGTGCTGAGGGTGAGGTGCTGCTGTTGTGTGCTTTGGGTTGGCAGCAGGGTGTTCTTGGCACCAGCTGTTTTAGCGTAGTTTTGGTGGAATGGTGATGGTAGAAACCAGATCCCCGTGAGTTACAGGGTGAATGAGAGGTGAGGAAGGAAAGACAGTGAGTATGGGTTACTCTTGCAAGAAGCCTGTGGGAGAGAGGAGAGAGATAAGGTAGCTCCTGAGAATAGGGTGGTTGCTGAGGTGAAGGGAATGTTGTATCGAAGATGGGAGACGTTCTGATATATTTAGGTCTGACGGTAGGAGTGTTGCTCTAGTAAGTATTCAGTTAGTGTATATTTCATGAAGAATAAATTAGAGTGAGGCAAAAGTTAAAGAAGAGAGGAAATAATTGATAGTGTGAAGTCCCTGAAAAGGTGGGATAGAATGGGAGGTGGATTCTGAGTCATAAAAGCGTTCCGATAGAGCCATCCATGGTGGATGGGTTATCACCTGGTGGTGGGGAGGCCCTTCTAGAAATCCAGGTGGATGCACTCTGATGAAAAATCAGTGCTGAAGTTAAGAACAGATGGTAACCCAAGGCTGTTATGTTGGGAATGGGTATTGCTGCATAGGACAATGGTTTGGGTTAAGCGGATCACGTAAGATCTCTTCCTGCTACATTTTGTGATTTATGTTCTTATCTTAACTGGCACTTAAACTTCAACATAATTGCACTCACATAGTGAAGCTATTGGTCAGCTATACATGTTTTCATTTCTCAGGTGTAGTGTAGCCTAAAAGCACTTGTCTTTGCTGTGTGACCAGGTCCGTCAGGATCTTCATGTATCAACTGCTGAGTTTACAGACTTGAAGCGACAGTTGGAAAGAGACTCAGTAGTCCTGAGTTTGCTTAAACAGCTCCAAGAGGTCAGTACACTAGTGTTTGGGAGGTGAAGAAGTTTGTTTTTTTTTTTCAGTTGGTCTCATTGTTAAATGGGTATACCTGAATCCATGGTGTATTTTCATAGTTTAAGAGTAGACAAGCAGACAGACTTGACATAATAAGATGTGTAACATAAAATACCTAAAAGCTATACTTCTTTTTGCAGTTTTCTACTGCTATTGAAGAATATAATTGTGCATTAACGGAGAAGGAGTATGTCACTGCAGCTCGGTGTCTGGAAAAGGTATTAATGCTTTCTCCAAAGCATGAGCAATTGATGCTGTTCTTGTTAGTATACTCTGTGTTCTGTGTATTATCACTGTACAAGTATATTCTAATTGTCCTGAGTCCAGATAGAACGTTCAACAGTGATTCCATTTTACTGCCAGGCACAGAAAGGCTTGACGTTGTTAAAATCCAGAAAACGCTTTGATTTAAAAATGTTGAAGTCTCTCAGCATGGAGCTCACGATACAGAAACAGAATATACTTTATCACCTTGGAGAAGAGTGGCAGAAGCTGATTGTATGGAAGTTCCCACCATCAAAAGGTGCTGCTGACCTCAGGTGGACTGCTTTGCTTAATCTGCCTGAACCAATTAGGTCTCTGAATATATTCTGAATATTTTATATTGGTGGGTGAGAAAGTTTCATTTATTAATCCCGAGCTACATTTAGTTTCTTATTAAGCAAAAGGCTTAGTAGGACCAACACATTTGGGTCCCTAAATTGTCCTCACTTTACTTTTGTGTCTCTCTGTGTGCCCTTGACAAGGAAGGAGCAGAGATGGGATAAGGTGATAGGATGGGTAGGATCCACGTGGTGGAGGTATGGTGGAGGAGGTGGTAGCAGTTTACAACTGTTCCACGTTTCCACTGCGTTTTAGGATGTATGCATTCCCAACAGCCCTAATCCCAGTATTTATCTTGACTAGAAAGTTTAAAGAGCCTGTTCAACCTGCCCCTCTCTTGCAAAGGAAAGAACATAGGTGGGTCGGGGGGTCAGTAGGACTGGTTTGGCTCAATTTTTTTCAGTCCTTCTGGAAAAATTGGTGATACACTCATGAGATGGGGATCCTTTGCAAGATGAAGAAAAGGATGCTCTGGCTGTGACTTTTGCTACTTGGCTCTCAGCCCTTCTGCCCGCTGCTGGGTGTGAGCCTTCTTTAAGGCCTTGTTTACACAAAGTACAACCTATGAGGTATATGTAAAGGACATGCCATTACACTTGTATGTTTTCCAGTATCGAATCTTGAAATTTAGTCTGTTTCAGGAGAACCTTTCAGTCCCCCTGCCTCCTTTCTATCCACTTTGGCCTCCAAATACATTATATATGTATGTGTATGTATAGACATGCACATACACACGTTTCAGGTAGTTTGAAGGTAATCTGGAATACCTTAAATTCTGTTTCCAAGTAGACTATAAAATTACGAGAAGGTGGCAGGTGTATTAATTTTCTGTTGTAACACACCCTTCTGGTTAAACTTGTTAGGCAGGCTAGTTTATTTGGTAAACAAGAACCTAGAAGAGCAGATCTTAAGTGAAGCTAGGGCGTCACTTCTCATTCCTGCCTTCTCTCAATACATATTTAATAAGTACTTATTAGTATGTAGGCACATCATCTTACTTTGTATTTAGTGTGAGACTTTGATTATGCCAGAAATAGTCATTCCCCTCTTAAAGTGATGCCAGGGACACATATGTCATCATTACTGTTTGGTTGCATTAGAAATATATTGTAATAAAGCCGCATACTTACAGAGGATAGATTCTGAGGAATAGAAGTGGGAACATCTTGTATTGCTGAGACAGCTGATTTTTTTTACCTTTTTCTTAGATACCAGCAACCTGGAATCTTACCTAGAAACAGAACTTCACTTATGCACTGAACAGTCTCAGAAAGAAGAGAAGACCCCTGTGCCCCCAGTCAGCTCTGTCCTCTTGGCATTTTTTATCCTTGGGGAGCTACATACCAAGCTTAAATCATTTGGTACGGTATTCTGCTTTATGTAATTTACACAAAAATCTCAGATGGTCCAGTGTAAGGAGTGACTGGAGAGGTCATACAATACTCTGGGTAAAGTCAGTGATGGATCTTAGAGTTTTGCCTTATGGTTCATCAAATGAAATTATCATAAATACTGCCCTTTTTATTAAGGGCTTCGGACCTTTCTTTCTTTTTCCTTTTTGTTTTTTTTACTATTTATTTGGTTTTTTGAATAATTACAAAAATCTAGGCGGTCTGGGAAACCTGAGTGGGGAACCTGCAAGTGCACGGTGTGTAAATCATGGTACACGTGTTTTTGTCTTTAGGCTCAAAGATTTTATTTTGACATGCTTGCTTTTAAAAGTTCCTCGTAGTGATTTCTGATGCGTGTTCTTGTAATTCTTCAGGCCAAATGCTGCTGAAGTATATCCTCAGGCCTCTGGCTTCTTGCGCATCCATTTATGCCGTGGTAGAAAGCCAGCCTAACACCATTATCATTAGTTTTGAATCTGTGGTGTCTGACTTGGAACATCCATCGCCATCTGAAGTTTTTGCAAAAATCAAGCTGGTACTGGAAGTGCTGCAGAAACAGCTCCTAGGTATGTGCTTTTGTATCTTGGAAAAGTTGGTGGTGTTTTTAAAAGTAAGTATTACCTTAAAGTAGGTAAAAATGTCTGCAAGTTGACTGAATAACCAGTTGGAGGCGAGTGCATCATGCTGTAGGAACAAGCGGCTGCCTCCTCACTCCTTGCTCTAGTTTGCATCCCTTCTCTGTCCTGTATTGATGAGCAGAGTGATCAGTGGTACCCAGACTGTGTATTTATAATATTTAGTTGAATTCTTAATAATTTTTTTATTGGACTTTGAGTAACATCACATTTTGGGCTTTTGCTTGAATTATAAGAAAAGCAGAAATGAACCAAGTGCTGTTTTACATATTTCAGTGGGAAAACCCCCACTAACCTGATATAAACAAACTAGGTTTAACACAGGAAATGAATTACATGCCACCTCAGCCTATTGGTTTATCTTCATATATTCTCACTTGAAATAGCCAGTTTCTGTATTGCTTGAATCATTTTTGGTTGTCATACTATTAAAAATCAAGTTTGTCCCGGTGTTTCTTTTCATGCTGTTCTTAGTTTTTACTTAGCTTGCTTGTGCTTTTCTCAGTTGTCTCCTTGGAAAGTCAGATCAAACATTCTTGATGTGGGGAAAATAAAAACAAAATGCTGCTGTTGTTAGTATGTCGACTTGGCAGTCAAAGAGTTTATATAAAATAATTTACATGTAAAGCCTGGAAATTTTTCTAGTTTCAACAGCAGAGAAGGAAAAGAAAGTCTTAAGACTTGGGGCAACTACAGAAATCCAAGGTAGTTTTTCTTCTTCCATTACCAAAATGCCCATTTTGCAAATTAAATCTTTAGGGTGGTTTAAAAGAATTGTTCAGAATGTATTGTTCTGTGTGTCTGCTTTAATGATGTCCTACTGCGTGGAGCTATGTCGAACAAGCCTGATTCACTTTACACATGCTGGACTCGGAGATTCTTCATAGTAGCTGCTACTATTTCCCCATCACCTTATTATTAATATAAAAATCCTTTTTTTTAAATTACATAGTTTCAAATTCTCCCATCCTTATTGCTTCTGTGAATAAAATATTCCATTTCTTCTATAGTTTTCCTGTTGAAGTATGGTGTTCAAAACAGAACACAGTATTCTGGGATAGCTGGAACCAGTTAGTATAGTATAGGGCTATTCATGCCTGCCTATAGCCAAAGCTTTTATGTATTACAGGTAACTTTTTGAGCTCAATGTAAATGAAAATCCTATGTCATACTCAGCGCAAACTGCTGCGCTCCCATGATTTTTTGGAATTAACATTAATCTTTGTTAAATTTTACTTGGTACAGTTTTGCAATGTGTTTACTGTCCTTCCTGTTCCATGTTGTCCATATGCTTACTTGATAACAGCATTTTCATATAATTCAATCTAAATTGGTGACGATACTACTGCGTGGGATAGGGCCAGCGTCAGGGGCTCTGGGGAGTTCCATATAAACCTCTTTCCAGGTCATGTACCTTGTGAAGTCGGTCAGTGGTAAGCCTGTCTCACTGGTATGTTCCTTGGGCCTGGGGGCCTCTGCACAGAAGGCAGCTCATGTGGTGTTGTCAGGGGCTTCTCTGATCTCTTCACGCGTTTTAGGCTTTAGTTTCTCCTTTACCATTTGTTCTCCCCTTCGGTTCTGGGATCATTGTCTTTGGCAAAGAAGAGAATGACAAGCAGGAGTTTAGGAATTCTGTGTTCTCTCTGATAGCATTCACACCCTTCATCTTCTCCATTTAAATGTAATCTGAAAATGATATTTTAAGTCCTTAGTTCTTTTTGGAATCCTTTACTTTGGATTTCAGTCATTCTGAAACTTCATAAATGCTTTTGCCCTCCTCTTACGTTTATCTTTGGTTATATGCTCTTCTTTTGACCTTTTACATATGTATTTGTTCTCCCATGCTTTCTTTATTATTAAGCATCATTATACCAAAAACAAAGGAGCTTTTAAAAGAGTAGAAAGAAAATTGTTTCGGAAAAAATTTGGCAGAATATTTAAAAAGTTTTAACATGTTTGTAACCTTCAAACCAAGATTTCAGCTTCTAGGAATCTGCCCTAAAGAACATAATCTTAAGTATATAAAGCCAGTTAATTTATTACAAGGATGTTCATCAAAATGTTATTTATAATACTGAAATACTGAAAAGTAATGAAACCTTGAAGAATGGGGAAATGACTAAGTAAATTATATAGCTTTATAATAGACCACTGTGTAATGTTATACTTCATTGAATTTTTTAAAAGTAATGATTACTTTTAAAACTAATTGCTTCTAAAAAGTCAGCAAGTGTTCTATTAAAGGATTAAAAACTTTATTAAAATCAATCATCAGTTGGGAATGCACACTATCATTAATATTCTTTGACATTCATGGGTTGTGGCGAATGCAAAAATGATACAGTAAAATAAGTATGAATATTAAAATAAAGAGAAGAAATTACCTTTACTTGTAAGTGGTATAATTGTATACCTAAAAAAATCAAGACTACTAAAACTTTTATAGTTTACTAAGTTGTCTAGTTACAATATAAATATTAAAATTGGTACTTTCTCTAAATTAGTAATAATAAGTTAAAATATAAAGGTATTTATAATAACAATAAAATCTATACAATTATTATTTTTTTTGCTATTATTAATGTACAATTACATGAGCAACATTATGGTTACTAGACTCCCCCTATTATCAAGTCCCCACCACATACCCCATTACAGTCAGTGTCCATCAGCATAGTAAGATGCTATAGAATCACTACTTGTCTTCTCTGTTATACTGCCTTCTCTGTACTCCATCCCCCCCTCCACTACATTATGTGTGCTAATTGTATTGGCCTTTTTTCCCCCTTATCCCTCCCTTCCCACCCATCTTTCCCAGTCCCTTTCCCTTTGGTAACTGTTAGTCCATTCTTGGGTTCTGTGAGTCTACTGCTGTTTTGTTCCTTCAGTTTTTTCTTTGTTCTTATACTCCACAGATGAGTGAAATCATTTGATACTTGTCTGTCTTCCCCTGGCTTATTTCATTGAGCATAATACCCTCTAGCTCCATCCATGTTGTTGCAAATGGTAGGATTTGTTTTCTTCTTATGGCTGAATGATATTCCATTGTGTATATGTACCACATCTTCTTTATCCATTCATCTACTGATGGACACTTAGGTTGCTTCCATTTCTTGGCTATTGTAAATAGCGCTGAGATAAACATAGGAGTGCATCTCTCTTTTTGAGACTGGGCTGCTGCATTCTTAGGGTAAATTCCTAGGGGCGGAATTCCTGGGTCAAATGGTATTTCTATTTTTAGTTTTTTGAGGAACCTCCATACTGCTTTCCACAATGGTTGAACTAGTTTACATTCCCACCAGCAGTGTAGGAGGGTTCCCCTTTCTCCACATCCTTGCCAACATTTGTTGTTGTTTGTCTTTTGAATGTTGGCCATCCTCACTGGTGTGAGGTGATACCTCATTGTGGTTTTAATTTGCATTTCTCTGATGATTAGCAATGTGGGGCATCTTTTCATGTGCCTGTTGGCCATCTGAATTTCTTCTTTGGAGAAGTGTCTGTTCAGCTCCTCTGCCCACTTTTTAATTGGCTTATTTGCTTTTTGTTTGTTGAGGTACATGAGCGCTTTATATAATTTGGATGTCAACTCCTTATCGGATATGTCATTTATGAATATATTCTCCCATACCGTAGGATGTCTTTTTGTTCTATTGATGGTGTCCTTTGCTATATAGAAACTTTTTAGTTTGATATAGTCCCACTTGTTCATTTTTGCTTTTGTTTCCCTTGCCCGGGGAGATATGTTCATGAAGAAGTTGCTCATATTTATGTCCAGGAGATTTTTGCCTATGTTTTTTTCTAAGAGTTTTATGGTTTCTTGACTTATATTCAGGTCTTAGATCCATTTTGAGTTTACTCTTGTTTAGGGGTTTCATTCTCTTACATGTAGCTGTCCAGTTTTGCCAACACCAGCTGTTGAAGAGGCTGTCATTTCCCCATTGTTATATCCATGGCTCCTTTATCATATATTAATTGACCATATATGCTTGGGTTTATATCTGGGCTCTCTAGTGTGTTATTGGTCTATAGGTCTGTTCTTGTGCCAGTACCAAATTGTCTAAAATCTATACAATTCTTGAAGATAAATTTAGTAAGAAAGGAGAACACATACATAAGGAAAACCATAAAATTTACAGGGAGATGATGTAAAACCTGAATAAAAGGGAGGTTATCTTGGATTAGGAGACAGTCTCACACAATTGTTAGTTCGTTCCAAAATAACACATAAAATTGATATATTTCCAATCACAGTCCTTTTCTATTTTCAGAATGAACAAATTACTCCAAAGCTTACATCAAAAATATATTTGTGAGAATTGCTGATAAAGATTTAAAGAAAAACTCATGAGAGGATTTATAATTAAAACTATGTTCTTGGTACAGGAGATCAGTAGAATGAAAAAGAGTCAGAAGTAGAGTCAAGAGTAAATGAAAACTTAGTTTGATCAAAGTCACATCTCAGAGGGACAGATTTTTCACTTGGTTGTAAGGGAGGAAGAGTACAAACCAAACTCTTAATATTGGTCACATGGGCACAGAGAGGGAGGCTTGTAGGTATGGAGAGGGAGAACTTGGCTTTTTCTCTCTAAACGTAGGCTTGGGGCTTGTCATACAAGCACATTTTGCCCTGGCCATGAAATGATTTTCTAGGAAGTATAAACTACTAAAATTTATCAAGAAGCAGAAACTCTGAACATACAAATAATTGTAGAAGAAATTTGAAGGGTTGTTAGAGACTTGCCACTAACAAGTCCACCTTCAGCACAGAAGGTTTAGGGCTGAATTCGGCGCATTCTTCAGATATGGACGATCCCTTTGTAAATCAGGCTCTTTAGAAACTGATTTTAGAATAGTCAACAGAAAATGACGAATATGTGCCCTACTTAATTTTTTAAAAACCAGCATAAACTTAATACCAAAATGTAATAATGATAGCTTACATTACAGAGAAAACACTGTCAAACAATTTTCCCTTTGGCTTATAAATGCAAACATTTACAAAAAATACTAATTAAATCCAACATTACCTTTAAAAAAAAAACACATTGTGAATGAGGGTTTGTTCTAGGAGTGCAAAGGGGTGGTTTGGCATAAGAAAGCGATCAACTAGTTTATTATGTCAGCATATTAAAAGGGGCTATGTCATCTCACTACGCTGATGGACAGTGACTGTAATGGGGTTGGTGGGGGGGACCTGATGAAGGGGTAGTTTAATAATCGTAATATTGCACATGTAATTGTAAATTAATGATAATAAAATAAATTATATTAAAAAAATAAAAAATAAAAAAAATAAAAGGGGCTATGTCATTAGACATGGAAGATAGTATGACAAAATTCTTTTCCTAATTAAAAATTAAGTAAAATAGAAATAGAGTACATTCTTATAGTATGGTGAAATTTTCATGCTGTGATTTTAGGAAAGAAGAAAGTATGCAAAATGGCTTATACAGTGATCATACCTGTGTATTACACCTGACTTTTCCTTCTCTGGTATGCATGCGCATATCCATTCAGCACATCTTTATTCAGCCAGGGGCACTGTTCCTTCTGCTTACACCACTTGACTAAGATGGCACTTGCCTTTAGGCGCTGTGTTCTAAGTCAGCAGCGGCTAATAGCAGTAAAATGTGAGCCTTCTAACATAAGGTAAAGTTCTAGTTAGCCACATTTAAAGAAGTCAGAGGAAACATGTAAACTTGTATTTACTAATATATTTTATTTAGCCTGATATAGCCAAAATATTATTTCAACATATAATCAATATAAAATTATTAATGAGGTGTTTTACCTTCTTTTATTTAAACAAACTGTTCCAAATTTGGTGCATATTTTACACTTACAGCACATCTCAGTTTGGATGCTAATTTTCTGTAGAAATACTTGATAGGTATTTAGATATTATAAAATTTATAGTTGAAAAAGTAGATTCCATATCTATGTTCCAAACATACTGAAAAATTCCTATTCTCATCTACATCACCAAATTTATTTCATCCCTTTAAAGATAATTAATTTGAAGCAAAAGCATATCAGTTTCAAAATTATGACTAAATAAAGTAAATTCACTACCCCATGTATCAACTTAATATTATTAATATGGAATTCAAAGTGGTATTGTGTAAATATTTTGGAAGTTGCAAATTTATCACTATCAACAAAGCATTCTCAAATTACTGGTATTTTGGCAGCCAGTTCGCATTAGTGATTAGAATACAGGTCTTTTGCATAGTTTTGTTAGAAAAATGGTGAAGTTATTGCTGATTTATATTATGAAAAGGTTTAATTTCAGTACAAATTTTTGCATGTGTCTAGCTAGGACACAAATAGGCTTTTCCTTGCCTTAAAGCTGCACATTTAGCTAGTTCATATGCAGTATGATATCAGTAAGAAAACAAAGTACATTGCCATTTTTTATCTTTGATTATTGAATATTTGGCAAGCATTACTTCAAGATTCAAGAATATCTTGAAGATAACAGTGCAGTAAGTCTTTGTAAAACTCTTCCAGACTCAACTAATGAACATTGGAAAAGAATGTGAGGTCATTGTCCTTACTGTCCTGTTTCTTTCAGTAGTTCCCTAAACCAGTAGATAATGTGTGGTGTTTGCATGTGAACAAGTTTAACAACTGCATTCGTGAGAGTTTTCATAGAGTCCATTTCAGAAAAACTACATGCATACATGTATCATGAAGTGGAGTGAAGCAATAAGGGACTCATTAGTCTCTTGTTTTAAAATTACAGATTTGTACTTTTTTACCTAATATAGCATTGGAACTGTCTCTTGTGATAGAATTTTCTATATCTAGCTGAAATTATTTTTGTCATATAATCTCAACAATTTTTAAAAATTAAAACACATTATACTGCAAGTTTGATATTATAGACTGAATTGACAATTTCTGTGTTAATTTGAAACTGCTTTTAAACAAAACTACTCAAAATATCATCTGAACCTAAAGAGAAGAAGTACTTGTAATTCAGAAGCTGAGTCAATTGGTCTTTGATTAGATACTCAGAGATCTAGCATTCTCTGAGCAATATCCACCTTATAATGGCTTAATTGCAGGGCTTTCACATTTTTAAAAATGTCTTTTTCTCAGTTTTCTAAAAATGTTTCCACAACTGAAATAATACTTCTTTTTGGCATGTCTCTTATCAAAAATTTTTTATGTGTGTACAAGAATCCAAGTCATTGTCTAGCTGACTAAAGCTGCAGGCTTAGATCCTGGTAAAATTGCATTTTTGGTTGGATGTTTAGTTGTGATTTCGGGTGACTAATTTTGTCAATTCTTTTTTGAGAAGAAACTTAAAAATTCCCAATTTTATTTGCTGAAAAACATTTCTTTATATTGTTTATTATCTAGAACAAGCAGGTATTTTTGTTTTGCTTTTTTTTTTTAAGCAAATTGCAGCTGCCATTCGGTGTGAAATTTGTGATCTATTTTCTTCCAAGTCTCTCTTTTTCCCTTTTCTGTTCAGTGTTTCTGCTAGCTTCTGCATATTCACTGGATTTTGCCTGAATGAGTATACCTTGTCCATAATTACTTTCTTAAGCTAGAAGAACAATTACATCATAATTAAAATAAGGATTTAATTTCAACTACCTTTTACAATTCATATAGGTATTGTAGCTTGTGCTTTTGCATAAAATACTCACACATGTTACAGTGTTCTGTTGGTGCACAGGAAAGAAAAATCCTTTCAATGGAATGAATCTGTTTACACCAGCTAGATTGGTAATGTGTTTATGTGAGACACTAGAAGTCGTGTATGTGCGTGACGTGAGCGCTGTAGTATATAACATAGTACCTACTCTGTGTGGTGGTTAAAGTGAAATGTCTTATTGAAACAACTAACTTGTGTTTAACAGAATGACATTTTACACTACTTTTTTTCTTAGTTTATAAATTTTATTAAAAAATGTACAGGGGTCCCATGTACCCTTCTTCCAGTTTTCTCCAGTGTGACATCTGGTGTAACTGTAGTATGCTGTCAAAACCAGGAAATTGACTGGTACCATTCACAGAACCTATTCAGATTTCACCAGGTTTACCTGTGCTCATTTGTGAGCACATAGAGTTCTGTGCAGTTCTGTATGTAGATTCTTGTAACCATCACCACCACCACCACCACCACCAAAATAAAGAACTGTTGTATCGCCCCAAGGTTTCTTTGTGCTACCCTTTTATAACCACATGCCCTTGCTTCCATTTTTAAACTTAATTAAAATTAATTGGAATTTTAATAAATTCAGCCCTTTGTCACACCAGCCACATTCCAAGTGCTCAGTAGCCAAATGTGGCTGGTGGCTGTCTTTGCGCAGTGCAAGCCTACGTTTTAGATACTGTGAGGTCTCTCAAGGCCCTGGACAATATAGATGCTCCTGCAATGTTCTCAACCCCTGAGGTCTTCCGTGGTGAATCAGAACTTGGTTCAAAGTAGATGGTCCCACTTGGGGTTCCTCTTCTCTCTGCATTGCTCACTGATTTCTTAATTAGTATTTAATTAGTAGTGTATTCTAAATATAACTCTCTCAAAATGTGTGGTAAAAAACCAAAGATGCACTGTAGAACAGGTATTGCAGTGTTGTGTTTGCCGGACTGGGCATCACACCATAAGTGTTTATGATCACTGTGTAATGTAGAAGGCCTAACACCTTATTGTTAACAGTGTCGGGCAGGGAGACAGTGCAGGTGACTCACCTGAGCAGCAGAAACAAACTGGTATGTCATGCTTTGTCCAACACAGTCGGGTTGAGGGGGTTGTAAAATCTGTGCTGTTTTCTTCCCCATGGTCATAAAATTAAGGAATTCTAGGAAACTAGGGAACTTGAGAATAATCTAGACTGAAAGTTTCCTGCTTAAAACTTTTTCTTTTGAATTCAGATTTGCCTCTTGATGCTGACCTAGAAACTGAAAAAACACCCAAGATCATACTGGCTGAGATGCTTGGTGACATCATCTGGGAGGACTTGTCTGAGTGCCTTATTAAAGACTGCTTGGTTTATTCTATCCCAACAAATAGCAGCAAGCTGCAACAGTATGAAGAGGTAAGAGTCCGGGCTCCTGCTCGTGTCCTTGGTTTCCTAGGAGCTTTTTGCTTACTTAGTAACATCTTCAAAATAATTACTAATAAGGAGTGGAAGCAAATTCCTTATAACTTCTTTCTCTCCCAGCTTCCTACTTTTTGATTGGGAAGTATGTTTTCTTATTAAATGTATTTTAAGTGAGGTACTTCTATACTTGTATCAGCTATGGTAGCGACTATGTGGCACTTACTTTTCTGTTGCTTTTTAGTGTTAACTTGAACACTGAAATAAGGATATTTGTTTTAAAGATTTTTGTACCTTTACTGAGTAGAGTCAGAAATTTCTGTTGAAGGTACTATTCCTAATGAATTTTAGGCTGGAAAAATATATTTTTATATCTAATAATTAATGATCTAAGACGTAACTGACCAGCTGGTCCTTGTTCTTTTCTGTACATTGGATTTGAAATTTTAAAGTTGAAATGGAATATTTATATATGATTCCTTTTTTCTTTTTTGTTTCTCAGATCATACAGTCCACTGAAGAATTTGAAAATGCCCTAAAAGAGATGAAGTTTTTAAAAGGAGATAGTACTAATTTGCTGAAATACGCCCGTAACATCAATTCTCATTTTGCTAACAAGAAATGTCAGGATGTGATTGTAGCAGCTAGAAACCTAATGACCTCTGAAATTCACAACACTGTGAAGGTATTGGGGTCATAGTGTATTGTACTTGTGCTTGGGAAGCAGCCTGTTTTAAGGTGACTACCACAGAGCGGAAGAGAGCAGGACAGTTGCTGAGCTCATTGAGGGGAGTTGCTAATCTAACCATTAGCTTTCTCACCTTTAAAAAGGTCCTAATACCTATGTCTTTCATAGGGTATTGTGAGGTCCAGATGAGGTAATACACAGGGAAGCATCGTATAAACTGGGAAAGGCCATGTAAACATAGTGGATTACTGTTGTTGAACTTAGACAGGATGTCAGCCTGTAGACTTTTCTCACCTGCATTTTTACTTGTTTTTTTTAGTACAATTTTGTGCCAGGGGTGATTGGCTTTGTTATGTCCAGGGATTATATGCCATTGTGAAAACATTCACTTCATCTGTTAGGCTAGAAGATGCACTGGTTTTGAAGTTAAAATAATAAAAAAAGGTGAATCTATGTATGTACATAAGATAAACAATTACTTGCAAAATCAGTGGCCTAGTTTGCATTGAAGGCAAGTTATTCCTTTGATTGCAGATAATTCTGTGTAGTCTCTGCTTTTCCTCAGGTGTTATGTATATAAAATAGTACTTGGTAAATATAAGGTATTGCATAGATTAAAGCAAAGCAGAGAGCAAGGTGGTAATCCTTTAAGAGAGAAGTGCTCGGCCCCAGTTCCCCTGTCACCTCTGCCGGGAGTGGTAGAGATGAGGCCCTTTCCCTGTACCCTGTCTTCTCTGTCCCCCATTTTCCTTGGGAGTGCCCTGTTACTGTGTCCACGGCAGCAAAACATTTAATTACCCATTTCAGGCACACAGGTATTAACACATATGAGGTAATTTTGAATTGTTAAGGGGGCTGAAATCTAAAAGTGTGCTTTGGGTTTCTTGCTTGTTTTTATATAAATATCACGTGGTTATGTAACTCTTCTGCACAAAATCTGGTGGCTTCCCATCTCATTTAGGAAAAGACCCAGTAGCTTTATAGTGGCCTCCTGGGCACCCCACTGCCTCCCTTCCTCTGTCTCCTATCGCAGGCTTCTGCAGCCGCTGCTCAGGCACCCTGGACTCCTGCCACTCCCTGAGTTTGGTAGGCCCATATGGTCACAGCACTTGAGAACCTCTTATTCCCTCTGTTGGAACATTGTTACCTCAGATAATTACCCGACCTGCTTCCTTTTTAAGCACTCCTTTTTAAGTTGTGACCTCTGTTTCCTGTACCCTTCCCTTGCTTTATTTTCCTTCATATCACTGATCATCAGCAAACATCATATATAAATTATTTATTGTTTCTCCCTCTCTAGAAAATAAGCTTCATGAAGGCAAGGTGTTTTTTTTTTTTAATTTAAACTGTTTTGTTTACTGTAATATCTCTACCACCAAGAAAATGCCGAGTACACAGTACTGTGTACTCAGTGCTCAGTACATATTTGGTAAATAAATCAGTATACATGTGTACCTCAGATTCCTCTGTCAGCTCCTTGATGTAAATAGGGTTGTTACTGGATTGCTCGGTGACTCTGGGCTAAATTTTTTATCCTTGTTGGGTTTCTTTTCCTCTTCTGTAATATGACAGAGTTGAGCTAGATAATCTCTGAGCTCCCTACTCAGCTAGTTCTGACATTCTGTGAAACTGCGTTTTCCTGAGTACTCATACCCACCTTCCCCTGGGTCGGGGTTTCTCAACGGGGAGTGGCACTGTGGACATCTGGGGCCAGGTAATTTTTTTGCTGAGGGGGCCGTCCTGTAAGATGTTTAGTAGCATCTCTAGCTTCTGCCCACCAGATGCCAGTAGCAACTCTCCCAGTTGGGACCCTTGCAGTGTCTCCAGACACCGCTAGAAGTCCCCGGAGGGCAGACCTGTCCCTGCTTGAGAGCTGCGGCCCTGACCTGGCTCTTCCCCTTGGCCTTGAGGCCCTGGGGTCAGATCTCCTGAACCACCCAGGTTTGCAAAGCTCCTCTTCATTTTTCTAAAAACCATTTGAAACTTAATTGCCTTTCATGGTCTTCATCTAAATTATCTCTAAAACAATTCCCTGTGTGTCCCCACTATTTTCCCATAAGCTACAAAGTTGTGCTTTGCTAGTGTTTGTTTTTTGTGTTTCATTTTGATCTGACAAGTCACCGTATCTGAGCTCACATTCTTCCGTCTTAGGTTCCCTGACCCTCACTGTGGAGTCGCTTTTTTGAGTCATGTATATTCTGGGCCCACTATTTTTCAGACAAATAGTATTTAAAAAATCATCTGTATAATACTGTTTTTTCTTTTACATATCTAACTTTAGCCATAAATTTGATTGTGGGCACCCTGACATTTGTACTCTGACTTAAACTGAAACTACCCTGTGAAATGGATACTATCACATCATTTTACAGATCAAGAAGGCAAGTCTGATGACGTAAGCGTTTTTATCAAACTGAGAACTTCTATCAGAAATGTTCTGCAGTGGTCCAGTGTGTGCACCGAACAGAGGTGCTGCTGTGCCGTGGGACCTGCTGCTTCCATCTACTTTATCCCCTTTTTTTTTGCCCCTGTGGTGTGTTTGAGAAGCAAGATTTGAAAACTACCGCTGCAGTGCAGACTCTGAGAAAACAGACTTTGTTTGAATGACTTTGTTAGAAGTTAAGGTAAAAAATACTACTGATGTTTCCAGACTAGCAGTCTGGTATTCTTTTAGTCAGTCTTGACCAAATCTGAGAATTTTCATTCTATATAAAATGTAGGGGGGCTTTTTTGGTTTTGGTTTGGAGTTTTTTTTTTTTGTTTTTTTTTAAGGGGAGGCTGGCTGGCTTGAGAGTTACTTCTTTAAGCCAACACATGGTCCTGGTGAGGAATAATTTGTTGAACAACAGTGGGACACAGTATCGTGGTGGTCTGCAGCAGTCTGATAGTGGTTTGAGAAGGGTGAATTTTGAAGGCCTTTCATTTACTTGAAGTCTTGGAACAGGTTCTGCTCTACCATGCTCACTGAGGGTGAGGACATGCAGAATCGGGAGCGCTGCGCGGTGGAGGTGGCTTTTTCTTACGGCAGCTCTCACCCAGGACTGGGCAGCAGTTACAGGACTGCCGTGCTCACTCACGTCTCTTAATCACTCTTCAGTCTTTTAGTTACACAGCTTTGTGACAATGCCCGGAGCCAGTGTCTTATTCCTCACTGTGTGCCTGGCTTTGAATCGTGCAGAGGACAATGCCTTTTCTGTTTCTGTGTCTGAATGCTAGATTGCTCCTGATGCCCAGATAAGTGTGCCGGACTTGCCCAGTGCCGACCAGGGGGACAAGCTGCAAGTACAGAAAATGTGCACAGCGCAGTACAGCGAAGTGGTGGATTTAGAGCCCGAAAGTACACTGGACCAGCATTCCTTTTCTCTGCCCACATGCCGCATCAGTGAGTCTGTGAAGCAGTTAATGGAACTTGCCTATCAGACGTTATTGGAGGCAACAACCAGCAGTGACCAGTGGTAAGAGCTCCGAGTTGTTTGAAAATGGCAGTGACCTGGTTAAGTGCACGTCTGTACCGGACACTTAACAGAAAATTAGCTGGAATTCTTTGGGTTTTCTTATCCCCCAAGAAAAGCAGTGCAGCACACAGATACATACTGATAATTAACTTTTATTTATACTAACATACATATGGATGGATGGTTAAATGGATTTCTTTGACATTAAAAAATTGTGATCGCTTTAACAAAAAGCTCTTTTTGTTTTATTTTTACTTTTTATTTGAGTTGAATAATACTACATGAGAACGCATGTGGAAAGAACTCAGGATACTACTAGAAAATGATTAATAAATACTCAGGTGTTTATCATTTCTGGTGGCAGTGAGAATAGTGGTAGTTAAACCGCCTGCTTCAGCCTGCTCTGGCCCTTTAGCTTAATATTCATTCTGACTTTTGAAATCCAGGCCTTAATTAATTTTAAATGTTTAATATTTAAACATTTAATAATTTTAAGTGTTTATTTTTAAAGCAATAATTGTTGGACAGCCAAAGGTAGAAGGAAAAGAATGGGGTGTACCAAAGGTCTGATTTCACCCTTTTAAGGGCACCCTCAAACTCTGTTCCACGTCTTGTACTGAATCTGTTTGTTTAATAAGCTCCTCCCCTGCTCCTAGACTAAACTGAGTGGAGCATGGCAGGCAGCAGCCTGAGCTGATCGTAGAGCATGTTTGCAGAAAGCCTCTTCAGCTAGAGTCTGTGTGCAGCAGCTGTGAATGCTCAGCTTTGCAGGGGACACAGCTGCGGCTAGGCTTGACTTAAATAGCATCTTCAGATGGCCTTCCAGAGTTCCAGTTTTTATCTCCACCTGCAAACAAATCTCCTTATTTTACTCTGCTCTAGGAAGAACATGTTTACCCAGATAGTTCTGTGACTCTAATGAATCATTATATTCATAAGTCCATCTAGTTTTAAACGTAAGTAGGAAGAAAAATACATGTAAAAAGAAGTATGTGCTCCTTTGGCAAAATCAATATAGGAGTGACTTTCTTCACAGGGCATTCACCTGAAATATACTAGGCCAGAAGTTAGAGATGCTAGGCAATATTTCCTAAAGTTTTTGAGAGCAGAGCATCAAACAATATTTTTATACATTGAGTGTCTAAAGACAAGTTTTCCCCTTTAAATGAGACAAACAAAACCACAACCACACTATAACAACTCACTTCCCCATTATCAGACCTCAAACAGCAGCATATACAGCAAAAATAAAACGAGGTGAATTAATTAGGTATCAGTAGTCAAGTAGTAATAGTGTTTTGCGGTATAGTAACCATGACTTACTTATGTAAATAGTTAGAAATGGATATAAATGGAATTACTGTGACTTACTCAGGATACATAGTTGAAGATACTCTTACATAGAAGCTACACAAACCTTGTATTTGCTCTAAGTTCATTTTCATAATAATCTGTGGGTGTTCTGAGGCCAGATTTAAAGGGCAAAAGAGATTGACGTTCGATTCTGTCCTCGAAATGATTGATCTGGCATCAGAGTGCCTCCTGGCGCCCTGCCCCACAGAGTGCGCCAGTGATGGGCGGCATGTGCCTGAGGGCAAGGCCCCTTTGCTGCTGAAGGACCTCTGGGTATGGGCAGGGTGCCCACGGGTAAATGGAAGGCCTTGGGCTCAATGCCTCTTTACAGCTACTAGGAGATGCAGGTTTGTAGAGCTGTAGTCTAGTTGGCAGACACTGCTTGAGACTGTTTCCATCCAGAATAAGGGTATTTTCAGCAGTGCCAAGGCTCATACTCTATCCAGTTGTAGTTTGAGCTGATGACTCTCACTTAAGGGACACTCAGTGTGAAGTTCTTCTCGTTGCCAATATACCTTTCGCATTTCTGCTGAAGCTGTGTCTTCCTTTCAGTGCTGTTCAGCTTTTCTACTCCGTGAGGAATATCTTCCATTTGTTCCATGATGTCGTCCCAACATATCATAGGTAAGTGCCGCTGTCTGATTTCTGTGTAATGTTATCTAAGATGTTTATAAGTCAGGCGAAAGCCAGCCGTTTTATATTCCCACCAAAGATACTTTGGTCACTAAAATTCACAATTAAATGCAATAAACCATTAAAAAACATGTTTAAAGGACATAGGTGATTTACTAATGAATTAGTAAGGGCTCTGCAGTCCTGGAATGTAGTGGGGAATGCAGACTTAAAAGCTCAAAAGAACTTTGCCCTTTTGTTCTGACACTCGGTATTTTCAGATCTGCTTCACTTGGTTGCAGAACAGAAGGGTCATGACACCGTGTTGCTGCCTGGCACCCGTGCCACCCTCTGTCTTGGCACCTGTGGCCGTGCAGATGTGGTGCCAAAAGAGATTCCTTCTCGACTCTTGCACGTAATCAGCCACTTCTCTTAGTATCTCTGACTGTAGTTACTTAATGTCTTAGACTTGAAAAGAGTCTTTTAAAAATTTGAAGTTACTCATAATTCTGAGCTTCCAGGAATTCTGTTTTACAAATAAGTGTTTCGGATGCCTTTTATCAATGTTTTTAATCATACATCAGCATAGCTGTTCCACAGCCGAGGACTCTGGTTTCCAGGAAAAAAATCAGCTTTTTATTTGTAGTAATTTTTAGGTCCTATTTCTGAACATTTGAGATGGTTTTGTTATGAAAGAGCTTTCTGTGAACTTATTTTTATTTATATTGTCTTTGCTCTGGTTTATGATTCTTATTTCACTTTCCACTTAAGTTAGGTGAAAGAGAAAACATCTTTGGGTCAGCAAACAGCCATATCCCTGGAGACTCAGAGATAGTCAGCTTAGGCGTTTATGGCTTAGGAATATCTCTCACATGGTGTGGTGGTAGATGCTTCTCACTTTCCCCTTGTATGAGCTTGGAACTTCGCACTGGACCAGTGGCTTACAGACTACATTGTGCATCGGAATCACCTGGAAGCCTCCTTGCACTGAAGGTTGCCCCACCGGGGCCCAGGGCTTCCGCCTCAGCACAGGCGGGGTAAGGCACCTGGGACTTCAAGTTCCCAGGCAATACTGGTGCCACTTGTTAGGGAACCCACTTTGACAACCACTGTCTTAGATTCTGGGTCTCAGCTTTGGCAGTATTTTGGAATTACTTATGGAGCTTTAAGAATATCTATTTGCCTAGGCCCTACCCTTGGAGGTTTTGACTTATAGGTCTGGTGTAAGACCCAGGCATGTGTATTCTTTTAAAACTCTGCAGGTGATTTTGATGCAAAGCCAGAATGAGGACAACTGTCTTGGATTGTCAGTTTCTCACCTTGTGTGTCCTAGCTTGACAGTGAGTTATGCAGCTAGGAAGTGTTAATTGAATGACTGCTCGTGACTGTGTAGCAGAAACATAAGACAGGATCTCTTCCCAAGTTGGGTGGATAGAATATATGTGTGGAGGAATTAGAGCAGTGGTTTGCAATCCTGGATAAAAACAAAATTACCTGGGAAGATTTTGAAACATAAATGTACTGGCTTCACTCAAAGATTGTAATTTATTTGTTCAGGGTGAAGTCTAAACATCTTTATATTTTTTAATTTCCCAGGTGCCTCTGACCTGTAGCTAGTTTTGAAAACTAGTGAACTAGAAAGTAAATGCTTCATTATATAAATGAAATGGGAATTTGGAGAATGGGGAAGTATATCTGTATTTCCACACACTTCACCAATGTTAAATTTCAAGGGATTACTCTGTAAGCTCTTCCAGGTCCCTAATACAAAGAGTTGACTCAGGTAAATGTCTAGCTTCCCTTACTCTTCCTTTTAATCCTTGGGACAGTATTACTGGGCAAGGTCACAACAGGTGTACGACCTCTCTCCAGATGGGATGGGAGTGACCAGGCGGCACCTGTTGCAGCGTCTGCACAGCAGACCGTCACTAAAGCCCAGAGGCACATTAGAAAAGTTTAACTTTTCCCTGAGCTCAGCCTCAGTAACAGGTGGATTCTCTCTTTCCTGCCCCTTCTGCTTGCCCAGGGAGAACCTCCAGAAGCTGCCCCAGTTGGCCGCCCTTCACCACAACAACTGCATGTATATCGCTCACCACCTGCTGACTCTAGGGCATCAGTTTGGCCTGCGTCTCGCGCCCATTCTTTGCGCTGGTGCTGCTACTTTTGTGGACCTTGTACCTGGCTTCAGGAGACTCGGTAACTGACACCTTAAGTGTGGGAAAACATGGGTTTCGCAGCTTCTCAGCCTCGTGTCTCTTTAATTTGGGAATGAGGTGATTAGAAATGAGGCGGTGGTCCTGAGCTCTGGTGGACAGTGGGAGGGCATTTCATTTGCAGGTGTTTGCAGTTATCGGGAGTGATGCGGTCTTTGTGGAGGCATTATGTTTTCATGACATGACTCCATGGTACATTAGAGTCCAGACTACTTGGCTGGTATGCAGTGAGGTTGCCAAGTAGCAGCTCTGTCACACGGTGATACCTACTAAGGTCTGCACTGCGATGGCTTTGCTAGCACTGTCGCTGGGAGCTCCCTAATGTGCCTGTTCTGCAGACTCCAAGGCGGCTCCCCCTTGTGTCTCCTTAGCTTTAATTGGATTGTTAAAAATTGAAAGAAATGCAGGGTAAAGCAGGGTGTTTACTATGGTGGTGGTAGCCTGAGAAAAGCAGACTCTGATTCACTGAGCTTTTCAAGTCCTGACTTTGCCTTCGGGTGGCGTGGAGAAATCTGCTTCTGGGCAAACTATTAGGAAAGACATTACCCTGAGGGGTTTGGAGGGCTGGCTGATGTATTAGAGGTGGGTTTTTTGACGACCTTACGGCAGCTTTGTGATGCTGCCTAGCAGGCAGTTCTGAAATCGGCAGGACAGACACATGTTTCGGGCTGTATGTCCTTGTGCACTCTGGTTCCGCTGTGTGTGATTGCACAGCTTTGCAGAGCTCTCTCTCCTGTTTTCCCATCTCAGGGACCGAGTGTTTCTTGGCCCAGCTGCGGGCACAGAAAGGAGAGCTTCTGGAAAGATTGTCAAGTGCTGGGAACTTTGCAAACATGGATGATGAAGAGAACTACTCCGCAGCAAACAGAGCAGTCCGGCAGGTGGGGACCGTCGTAGCCCTGGACCCCTATGCTGTCCTTGGGCCATGTCCCCCTTACGTTTCTGCCAAGAATATGTGGTGGGCACAGCCCCTTCGGAAGTCGGATGCCCTTCATAGCCCTCTTTTGACTTTCACCCCCCACCCACCAGGCTGGCTTGAAGCTGTCTCTCCCGCAGCCAGAAGTGCCGCCAGTTGTGAGCCAGTCTGTCGTGGCGCGTGGCTGACCGGGGCCGTGGGCGTGGGGAGGCTGAAGGCTCCCTTTCATCTCGCCTCTTGTGCCTGTGTTTTATGTTTTATAGCAGTTTGCCCATCACCATAGTAAGCCTGCTTCTCACCCAGCAGGGATGTCACTAAGGTCGAATGCCCCTTCACCTCGCCTGTATGTGGTGCCATTTCTCCCAAACACACCCAAATGATAAATACAAATCTGGAAAAGTGGAGTTGCAAGAACCCTGTTCGGTGTAAATAGCTGTTCTTCTCACAGGTGCTGCACCAGCTCAAGAGACTTGGAGTTGTGTGGCAGGACGTCTTGCCGGTGAACATATACTGCAAGGCCCTGGGGACTCTGCTCAGCACGGCCATTTCTGAGATCATGGGCAGAGTCACTGCCCTCGAGGTAACTCCATACCTGACGCGCAGGTCTTGCCCCACATTGTGCCTTCACCAAGAGAGTGTTGTTGAAGTGTCATTTATGTCACCACAGGTGGTGGGGGAGAAATTGTTCATGTTTTTGTCTAACTTGTTACACTGTTAATTTGAAATTTTGTCTTGGTTCTGTTTTGCTGGAGGCTTGCTGGCCTCTGTCTGTCCTGCCTGTGTAAGAAAGTCAGACCCCACTGCTCTGCCTGGCCCCTGTGTAAATTAGGAGGAGGAGGGAGACCTGGGTATTGTGAGGTATGAAGTCACGTGTTTGTTTAATTCCAAGTGAACTGAGTAATTGAGCAGAGAGAAGTGCAGGCCCCACGGAGAGGGTGTGTGGCCCTTGCGGCGGCCGCCTGGGCTCTGTTAGCTGATGCTTCCAAAGCATGAATGGGCTGAACTCGTGTTTGTGATGCCATCCCTGGCTCTGCAGCAGTCGGAGCCACGTAACCCTGGAGAAATGGGCTCTTCCAGGTTGGCAGACTGAGTCACTGACATGTGTTGAGACACGTTCCGTGTTCGCCTGGCTTGCAGAGTCTTGTTGGGGCTGATGAAGCTGGCAGCTTGTGAGTGTGCCAGGAACGGCTGCCTGGACAGCGTGCTCCAGAGATCTGCCCTTTTCCCACCGCTGTGCTGGCCCAACTCTATTCTGTTGTGTTCCATTTGTGCAAAACCAGGACATCTCTACTAAAGATGGCGATCGACTCTACTCCTTATGCAAAACAGTGATGGATGAGGGGCCGCTGGTGTTTGCACCTCTAGCTGAAGAGAGCAGCAACAAGAAGTACCAAGAAGAGGTTGCAGTCTATGTGCCGAAGTGGATGCCGTTCCAGGAACTGCTGCTGCTGCTGAGAGCCGGCCTGCGGGAGATCGGAGACCGGTGGGTGTGGGGCTGGGCCGCGGAGTGGGGGCTGGGCGGGCGGCCTGCCTGATGGCGGTGTGGTAGCAGATTCCTCATACTTTATGGCATAAAGACTTCTGTTTCATATTATTTAGTCTTGAACACGTCATTTCGGCAGGTGGTACAAATGATCTGCATTTGTAAGAAGCACAGCCTTCGACACCAGGGTAGAAATCGTTGCCCATTTTAACCAACAGTGGGTGTACCTTCAGATTGGTTTTGTTCTCTTAACAGAGAAGTGGTGTTTATTTGTATGGACTTTTCAGCATCAAACCATTCTTCTCGGCAGGGTGTACAGAAGTTTTAGAGAGAAGCACCTTACACGCAGACAGGGTTCATCTTTCTTCAGTGTAGTGGGTGGTGTTTGCTCTCAACACCAGCAGTTGCTGTGTGCTGTGTCATATTGTGCTAGCTTGTGCCTGTCGTTGGCACTGTGCAAACAGCATAGCCGGGTGACTGTCGGGAGTATGCGGACCCTGCCTAGGGAGCTCTGAATAGGCCTGAAACAGCTCCTCGTCTGTCTGCTGCAGCTTGTCCGTTCTAGGTGTGTCCACGCTGTCCTCAGCAAATACTGTCTGTTCTAAAGCAATGTGAATGAGAGTTCTACCTGAAAAAAGCACATGAAAGTGCTTCTAAATTTGACTTATCTCCAAGTCTTTAATGAGTCTCAAGATGTCTTTAGGTAAGACTCCTAAGGCAGCAGCTGGGAATTCTCCTTTGCTGGTTAGAAGCCCTCTTCCAGCCCAAGAATAATCGTTCATTCCTTGTCTGGAGGGACACTGCAATACTGGTGTATCATACATTCTTTTTTTTCTGCCTGGTAAGATTATTTTCTCCCAGTGATTGCAGTAAATATAAGGATAATGAGAAAGTTTTCTACCAAAGAAACTACCTCTAGTCATGTAGTTTAAACAACTTAAACTTATAAAATGTACATATGACGGAGCATAGTATATATAACATAGAGTGACAGTTTAAGGTAAAAAAGACATTCCTGTACCTAGTACCTAACTGCAGAAGAATACTTGCAGCACCTGTGAAGGCAAGGCCCCTGTGCACCCCTTTCCAAATGCTACCCAGCAGATGTGACCTCTGTCTTGCACCTCGTGTCATTTATTCCTCACCTTTCTTTAGTGTCACTGTGTGTGCACATATCCCTGAACAGTGTGAAAGTGTAGACTTGCTTGTTTTTGGACTCTCCGTAAGTGGAATCTTCTATAACTTGCCCTTGCTGAATATTAAGTTTTTGAGATTCATTCATGATAGTATGTGTAGCTGTGGTTTGTTTTCACTGCTGTATCATATTCTGTTACACAAATATTTCATAGTTTATCTTGTTGCTTCACATTTTCACCAGTATTTGGTATTATCGGGCTGTAAAATTTTTGCTGATCTAGTAGGTGTGAAATGGAAGTTTGTTGTTTTAATTTACATTTCCCTAAAGTCTAATGAGAGTGAGCATCTTATTGAGCCTTCTTTTTCTTCCGTTATAAATGTCTGTTCATGTATTTTGCCCTTTATTCTACTGGGTTATTTGTGATTTCGTTATTGATTCAAAGGAGTGCTCTATGTATTTTTATGCCAGCCCTTTGTTAGTTAACATCTATCGCCTGTGGTTCACTTCAGAGTAGTTATAGATCCCAAGACTATATGGCCATATGAAGGTGTGGTCATAATTGTTAAGTTCAAACAGGGCTTAGTGAGTATAGAATAAGGGAAAACAGTCTTATCTTCCTAACGTGGTCTTTTCACCTGTCTGTGCTGATGCCAAAGTGCAGTGAGCAAGCAGGAGAGGTCAAGAGGTTGAGTGGCAGATCCAGAAAGAAGGGGGAGGATGCCAGGCTTTGTTTTATTTCCATTTAAAACAAGTGTATGGGATCAAATAAGCAATTTTTAAGTCTTACTTATCCTTCAAGGACATAATAGAAAATAGAATTTTGTCTTTTATTTTGTAGGTGGGCCGATGGAAAAGGACCCTTGGCAGCTGCATTCTCTTCCAGCGAAGTAAAAGCTTTAATTCGTGCCTTGTTCCAGAACACAGAAAGAAGGGCGGCTGTGCTTGCTAAGATTAAATAGCTCCACCTTCCTAAGACAGCCGTGTCGTGCTCATATGGGTTCCTTTCTTGGCATGGTCACGCCTTTAAAGACTCTGGAGTTCCCTTTTGGCTTTGGCGAGCCATTATGTCATAAAAGTTTGATTTCACCTGAGAACGCCTTACTTCCTTGCCTGTTAGGAGGCTTTGTTGAACTGGATCTAAAAATAAGCTGTCAAGTGACGCACCCCAATTTGTTGACTTTCTAGTCGTCCTCCCTTGCCTAGAAGCTATAGGGCAGTGTCGCTTCATACTGCCGCTGGGGCCTCTGGGGGCCCTGCCCATTGTGAACAAGGCCCTGGCCTTGGACCAAGGAGTCCGGGGGATTCCAGCAGGCAGGGTGTGGAGGTTGTGAGCAAATGGATATATTTTGGGGGATAGAAGAACCATTTAGCCTTGCATGAATTAAGGAGACTTCCTTTAATATTTCTTTCTAATAAATAGTTTTTTTCAGAGTTAAGGATGAATGTCTTTAATAACATGGGAGGTTTGACAAAAAAGACCCAGAAACTTCCCTGTTGCTATGTCATTCTTTTGATTGCCATTTATGGTCCTCACCGAGAACTCACTGCCTTACCCTCTCCTTCCTTCATAACACTGAATTCCCAGGATTCTTAGAACTTTCAGTGTAAATTTTTGTCACTTCTGCTATTTCAACTAAATTCTATTTTCTTAGTTGGATTTTCCCCCCCTTTTTAAGCTCCACTGTTTCTGTACGTTATCAAAGGCTTTACGTGGCCACTGTCCTTGAGCGTGTGTACACGCGTGGATCTGGGCTCACAGCCTGACCCTTGGCCCAGCTCCCTGGGTTCTGCCTCCTGCGGCTGCTGGGAGTGCGGGCCCTGTCGGGGTCACCTCGGGCCTCTAGAACCCTGCATCGCGTCTTGTGCCGGAACGCGGCTTCCTCTTGTGAAGAAAGGGTTAAAAGTGTGACCGGTGTGCTCCCCGCAGGGTGCCCACCCCCGCGCCCAGGGCCAGGCTGCTTTTCCTCCTGCCTTCACCCTCTCCTTGGTTCTGGCTCAGCCCCTAGTCATTCCGGCTTCGTTTTTCTGTTAACCTCCTTAGGGGTCATAGGAGAATGAATAGGAAAATACTTTTTTTTAATAGCAGAATTCAGCTGTGGTTAATAACAAGCTATTTGTCCATGCTCAGACATGAGAACTCAGAAACAGGTGGCTTGCACCAACTTAAGGTTTTTGAGAACAAAGAAATCTTTCCTGAGAGAGGAAGGGAGGGAGCCGTTTTAACATGAAAAGTGAAAAAGTGTCTGTTTTTGAAAATTGACACAGTTTCAGGTAGCATTCTTTCCTCAGCATTGAGAGAATGGGGAACTAAGGGCAGAACTGAAATAATTATATCCCAGGACTATTACACAGTGCACCCGGCTTCTTTTCATAGAAGCTATTCCTGGTGACAGGTGCAGCAATGTGGCGCTGGGATCGCTTGTAACTGAAAAGCACATTCCTCACTCCTTCCCTCCCCGCGGTAGCTTTACAGCTCTTCCGAGGCTGTGGGACTCTGCTCTCAGAACCGTTTCTCTAATAGTTGGAACACCACGTGTAGGGAAAATGGAAGTTCCACGGCCAGGACCCTTGCTGGCCTGGTCTGCTTGCCCACTGCGCGTGTGCAGTGCTTGCAGGCACAGGCTTGCTCATGTGCGGGCCGCGGGCAGTGACGGACTGCAGAAAGCTCCGCCCCGTGCTCGGGCCGCGAGGCGGACCCGATGCCCGCGCTCCACCTGCAGTTGTGAGAATAAAGCTTGGTGCAAGACCTTCCCCGCGAAATGTCCCATTGTCATTTTCTGGTCTCTGACTCCAAAGTGAGCTTGCCTAGGGCTGAAACCCTTAGGCGGGGCACCGTGGCAGATAGACGGGCGCAGTCCAGCCTCCTTCAGGCCAAGGCGGTTGGTGGCTGACATGTAGACGTTTGGGTTAAGGATGAGCCAGTGACAGAGCACGGGGAAGGGGGTCTGGCTGGCAGCTCTCCCGGGGACCTTGGGGGTACTATTCTGATGGGGAACCTGAGGCGTAGTGGGACTAGAACCTTCCTCCTTGAGAAAGAGCGTGTTGACGAGAGGAAGGGAACTGTGAGAGGCTTGACCCATCTAGTGCATCTGGGGCCAACTGGAAGCCTCCTTGTGGATAAAATGAGAGTTCCTGTGTCCAGGATTCTCGCATGGACCTGGTTGGCTGGCTCACTGCACACATGTGGGCAACGCGTTCCTATTGACTCTAAAGAGCTCCACCCAGGGGTGTGGGTGCCACAAGGTGGCATGGCTGCAAGGCTGCAGGAGAGCAGAGCAGACGCTGGAGTGGTGGCAGCGCCAAGGATGGAGGCCTAGAGGACAGCTGTGCAGGACGGCTGTGCGGGATGACTGTGGACAGAGGGCCCAGAGACAGAAACCAGCTTGCTGCATGCAGACTTGCTCCGAGTGAACAGGATTTTAGTGACTGACCTGCCACCATGCAAATAAAGTTGAGTGTAACCCTTTCACCCCAAGAACGTTTTACTATCATTTCTTTGGTCGCATTGAATCCATAGTGAACTTGCCTGGGGCTGAAAACCTTTGGCAAGACACTCCGCTCAAATAACCAGAGCTATACAGGTGGCTTTGAGGAAGTTTCACTAACATTTTGGTAAAAAGGAAATTTTGTTAAGGCAAGACTTAAAAAACTTTAATCCATAACATGACTTGGTAGTGGCCCCTGTTACTATGTGGATCCTGAGCTGGTGGCAACGTGTTCCAGGGTCAGCTCTTCCGAGGACTTCTCTCTGCAGTGCATATCCTCCAGGTGGCGCTCTCTGCTCGGGCCTGGGGGCGTCTCAAGGCGTGGGCTGTGGAGACGGAAGCCCAGGAGCCTGTCCATCGGGCCCTGGGTTTCTATTCTGGCCTCACCTGCCCAGGAGCTGGACTCCCCCGGACTCCGACAGCATCTGTGCTCTAAGCTGCACGTTTGCTGGAGAATCACCTGTGAGTGGATCAAGTGGTATTTTCCTTGATTAATAGCATTGTTAAAGTACATGTCTCATCTCCCCACACTTGCAAATACTTCTGCCATCACTTAAGGCAATGCTTCCCAGCCTTTTGTGGGGCTTTATTCTGCTGTTTACCTGATTTCTCAAGTGTTTGTCTATCCCCTTGAAATTCTGAGTGGGGTACACCCACACACCCACCACAGGGAATTTGTCATAAGGAAACGGGCCCAAAGAAGTAGTTTGTCCAAGCCCCACAGTAGTTCGTGCCATGGATAAGTGAAGGCGTGTACACGAGTGACTTAGCAAGGGACGCAGCTATAAATGCAGAGGGAAAATCTCACAGAGAGTTCTGGCATGAAGGAGTCTTTTTAAATTGAGTTTTGATGCTGACATTCTTCCTAATCACAGAGCTGGTTTGACCATTTGTTTTGGGATAACTTCTTCCTAAATACAGGCATTTTGAGCCTAAAATTTCCTGAAAGCTACAAAGCTGCAATTTAAGTTTTCCAATTATCACATGGTTTAGACAGAAATACCTCACTTTGTCGTAAGGAGTTTGGTTAAGAATTTTGTGATGTCACGTAACTGGAGAAAGCCTCAGGTGTCTTACAGCCAAGTAATGAAATGTCTGCCTGGAGGCTGGGGTGGGCGGCAGTAATTCTGTTGAGCTGCATGTAACCCCCTCAGAGAGCAGGTGCCCTCCATTTCTTGTTTAGTGCAAGAGATGGGGGTGGGAGCAGGTGGGTCTCAGCTGCTCCAGCTACTGACGGCCCTCTGCCAGGGCCGCAGACACCTACCTGCTCCCTCTCCCTTGTCTGAGACTTGAGTGTGGTCCAAAGGCCGCCTACGTCCATCCCACTTACAGTCATTGGGTGCTAGGCACTGCTGTAGTCCACTGAGCAGCTCCCCTCCCAAAACCAAAGCCCCTGTTCCTCTGGTGATTTAAATGGCAGTGACATAGTGAATGAAACATACGTAAACTAGATAGTATGAAGATTTAAGTGCTGTGGGAAAAATGAATGTTGGGTGATAAAGGTGAACTCAGCTGGAGATCCAGAGGGGAAAAGAGGAGAGGGTGCCGTTCTGAAGAGGACACACACCTCCTTAGGGGGAGCAAGCTGTGTCAGGACCTGGATGGTGACAACGAGGCAGAGTCCAGGCCTGGCACTGCCCTGAGGTGGGAGGAGCATGCCTGGTAAATGCAAGGGACAGCGGGAGGAAAGGAAGAAGGTCAGGGAAGTCACGGGCTGGGGGCGAGGTTGTGTAGGCTATTACAAGGATTTGGGAGTTTTTGCTCTGAGTACATTGGAAACCTTTAGTAGCTTAAAAAAAAGAAAAGAAAAGACGGAAGTGGAGGAAACAGCCTGGGGGACCCACAGGACCCGTGGCCCATCTCCACAGCTGGGACCACACGGTCGGTCTCTGCGCCTGAGCCCACCCCGGCCCCGCGCCCGGGAAGCCCGCTGGGTGTTGAAGCAGTCGCTCACGGCACATCATTCCAACCCAGGGCTCATTCCTGTGAGGTCTCAATTTTGTTTCTTTTGACTCCTGCTCTCTCGGCATGGTTTTTCAGCTCTCGGCATCCCCCCTCCTCTGCCTGCAGGAGCTGTCCTTCAGCTGCCCGCCTCCCCGCTTTCCCCCTCCCCGCTTTCCCCCCTGCCGCAGTTCCTCCACTCAGGCTCGCCCTGCATGCCCCCGACTCCCACTCCCTGAACACTGGGCATTCAGTGGCACACACCTCAGTGCAGCTGACAGTGGACACGCCACCACCTCCCCTTTGGGTCGTCCTTCCCTCTGCCCCAGCCTCTTGCTCCAGCTAACCCAGTCCCATGGCTTCTGAATATTCAAAAGTACCTGGAGAAGACTTTTTTTTTGCTGATGGTTTCAAATATTAGGATTTCCCTGGGTTCCTTTCATGGGGACCCCGCTCCAGCTATTGAGCCCAGGACTGTGTGTTGGCTGGCGTCTGGCACCGGCCTGGTTTAAGGCAGCGCACGGCCTCTCCCCAGAGGTCTGGTGGTAGAGCAGCCGCTGGCTGATTCCGCCTCCCATCCCCATCCTCTGGCCTTGGTAATGCCGCTTTAAAAGAATACTCATTGTTTTCGTTTGCATGAAAGGTTCCATTTATGCTTTATTAACATGCAGTATGATAAAATTATGCATAACATTAAATATGTCAGGTTAATTCATAACAAATTTCATAACCAAGCTCTGCTCCTAAATGCATAGTCTAAACAGTTCGCCACATGTGTATCTACATTACTGTTACCTACAGCTCAAAAATCAGGACTTCTTGTTCACCAACTATCAATTTAGTAGTCTGTTCTAGGATCTTCTATAAAATTAACTTCAATTACATTGTTCTAAAGCAGGAGTAGATCTTTTGCCCCCTTTTTGAAAATTGGGGCACTTGCTCATCTCGAGGACAATTCAACATGGTTTCCTGGTTACAGCCACTGTTTATTTTTTATTCTTAAGTCCCATGGAATGTAATTCATCTGAATCTAGAGCTGGGAACTTATTTGAAACTCAGTTTTTCTTTTCCTATCTTTTCCCCTATCCTAGGCTTCATGTTCCTCTCAGCCGCGCTCCATCCTTTCCAGGTCCCGGGTACTTCTTCTTGGTAGGGAGCATGGAGGCAAAATGGTGTTCGAGTTGTCAGCTCTCTGCCTTTTCTTAAGCGTCACATTATCATCTCTAAGTATAGCCGAACTCTTTCTCGTTTCTCTTCTTTGACCAACCGTACTCCCTCCCTGCCCTCCGAAATCCCTTGAAGTCATGTTTTTCACAAACATCAGCACACTCTGGGCTCCATCTTCCTGACACAGTTTTTCATGTACAGGTCATTCTTCCATGTCTGCTTATGAAGAGCCTGTTTGTTTTCCTTTTTGCTGTTTTGTTGTTTTGTAGAACTCATTGCTGGTTTCCATTTGTACCACACTCCTGTTCTTTATTGAGCATCATACTTAATTATGTGATCAGATTTTCAGTTGTGAACTCCCCCCTTCTACTCTAATTCATAGCATGCTGTCTTTCCTCTAAGGCCTCTCTCTGGCCATTAGATCATTTCTGGTGTTTATCTGTGCTTTTTGAAATATGTTTCCCTGAAGCCAGGGACCGTGCCTAGATCAGACAATTTCTTCCTTGTCTATTATGAAATTTGCAATTGTCCTCTAACTGATGTCTCAGATTAAAGTTCTCCTCTTTGGATCTCTGAATTTCTGAAAAGCAATTATTAGTAAGGCAATTAAAACGAACATTGGACATTATGCTTTTTTAGCAGAGTGGAACCTCTAGCTGACCTGGAAAACTGAAATCCCCTGCAGCCCTGTGTCAACTGCTTGTTCATTAAAAAAAAAAATTAACCACCTCTCCCAACTGCCTGAGTGGCACTGTAGTATATGCATATGGCATGTGGGTAAAATTGTAATATTTCCAGAATCTTACGCCTGGCATTAGTTCATCTCTATATCAATAGGTGATTACATGGGTGGGGGGAGCGAGGGTATATCTGGACCGGAGAGGTTTGGTGGGGTCCCTTTTGCACCTGGGTTGCAAGAGACACAGGCAAACAGAAGTAGATGACTGCTTCTGGGCAATAAATGGATTTCTCCCACTTTATTTCTCCCTTTGACTGATTTTGGCTTCAAAGGTAATTTGCCCTGGACTAGGAACATATTCCCACCCCCAGCCCTGGAGTTTCATGGCAGTATTGTTTCTAGTTCTTTTTCTATTTCTCTTTACCCAATGAACCCTGTTGTTTTACGTGCACTTAATCAACCTAAGAGAATTTAACTTGGGGTTCCTAAGAATTTAACTCAGTAGAATCTTAACTCTCTGGTTTTTGTCTTTTACTAATTTTCACCAGCAAAGCAATAAGAAGAAAAGAATAGCTCAGTTAGAGGAGAGGCAGACCTATGTGACAACTCTTTGTTTTATAGAGGCAAGGTCACCATCACATTAAGAAAGTAATATTCTCCCATGAAGCAGAGACACTGACCCTTTCTTACTCAGCACTGACGTGAGCTTTCCCTTGGAGTCTGCTGCAGAATGGGAGAATGGGGCTCCTGGGAAGCCCCTGGGTCTCCGTCCTCTGGTGTTTGTGTCGTCTCATCTTGGCAAAGATTAGCAGGAACTGTGGGTGAGTATTTGGGGGTGAAAGGGGCGGGGACGGAGGAGCAGAAGGGACACGGCTGTGACCCTTTGGAGGGTCTGTGCAGTGGACGGCTGGTCCTCCCAGACTCGGTAAGGGTGGAAGGGGCAGGGCTGCCAGGGTGAGGGGCCAGCATGCCCGGTGGGGCCACGCCTACCCTGGCTTCACACCCAAGTCCACATCCGCTTAGGCCTGTCACCTTGGATGAGTCATTTATTCCCTCTGGCTCAGAATCTTCATCTATGAAATGAAGAGCACGACACGGCTGACCTCGTGTGGCTGCTGATATTAATGAGATAATAATGTACATAAAACACATGGCATAGGGCCTGATGCAGGGCGGTGATCAGACACGAGCGAGTGTCCAGCACTTCAGGCTCAATGCACACAGTTAGCATTTAATTATGTCGGCCGATGTCTGACTCAGTTGGAACGCCTTTGAAGGCAGGAATGGTACTGCTTTTCCTGATACGGAGCTGGGCATAGTAAGCTTAGTAAATGATCACGGAGTCATCTGCGGTCAGCCACACACTGTGGGGCAACGTGGCCCAAATAAAGAAAAATGGGGGCTGGGCGTGAGAGCTGGAGCAGCCTTGTAAGCATCTCCTGCGGCCTTTCACAGGAGGAGGGTTTGATTTTGAGTGTCAGGAGAGCCCCTCCCTTGGCTGGGGGCGGACACTTACATTTACATCGATGCAGAGCAGACTTTTTGTTCGGTGTGGTGCCTGGAGGCACAGCTTCCTTCTAGCACTGGTCTTCAGGGCTCCTGGGCCACCACTGAAGCCCTGACACTGTGTCCCGAGACACCAGCAGGCTTCTGAACTAGTGCGGGTCAAACCATCCCGGCACGCTTGGACTTTAACGTGTTTGATTTACATTGGAATTCGCTGAAAGCCTGTCTTCAGCTCTGGCTGGGTAGCTTTTAAAGACAGCCACCCAGACGGCCAGTTCCCCGGCACCTCTGGACAAACGGGGCTTTATTCTATGACTTCATCATGATTGCTACTGGAAGTGGCTTTCTACTTGGTTTTATTATGATGATGATTATTTTTAGGTAGAGGTGGGAGGATTTAAGTAACAGGATTTTTTTTTTTAACCAGGCAATCAAAAGGGCAAATAAGGGTGCAGTCTTTCCTCCAAGTCTGTTAGGCTGTCTACCTGTGAGCAGGATGGTTAAGGCCCCGGGGGCTGTAGAAGGAATGTCCCCTCCGGCCCTCAGTCTGGCAGGAGAAATGAAGGAGAGGGACTTGGGAGCACAGAGCTGAAGTCTCTAGTCAGAGAGACAGAAAGAGCAAGTATGTAATAAGTTCAACAGGGCAGAAAGACTGAGAAGGGAGGCGTTCACCCTGATGTTCACAGAACCCCATAGAAGGTGTGGTGGTGTTAGATTAATGTGCTCTTTGTGGTTATTTTACAAAAGCGATTGGTGTTTTTTATCATCAGCATTTGGTAGGTGGTCTCATCGGCGACCGCGCCTAGTTGCTGAGGGGCCCGGTCACTTGTGCCTTGGATCTGTATAAGCCAAAGACTGTACGTTTTCACATTTAATCCTAAAGCCTCTCCTTCGAGGAAGATATGATTGTAAAATATCATCTATTTTACAAATGAGGAATGAAGGTGCAGAGAGGTTAAGTGTCTTGTCAGAGGGCACACAGTAGGTGATGCAAAGTCAAGGCCACAACCCAGGCTGGTGTGAGCCCAGAGCTGGGGCTCCACCCTCTCATGAGAAGGGCTTTCCACCCAGGGGTCTTTCTGCCTCCCACACATGTCCCACATGCCCAGAGGTGTTAGCTGGCTAGGCCTGCTGTAAGTGACAGTGACTGGGAGCTTAAGCCTCACAGTTCTGGAGCCCGGAAATCCCCAGTCAAGGTGCCGGGATTCTGAGGGCCAGGACCCGCACCAGGTGTCCCCCGCTGGCTTACAGATGGCCGCCTTCTCTCTGTCCCCCTTCACAGCATCCTTGCTCTGAGAACCTCCCCGGCCAGATTTCTCCCTTTGTGAAGGACTCCAGTCACACTGGGTTACTGTCCATTGCAGTGACTTTCTTTTGAGTTGAACTTCTTTCAACTCTGTACAGACCGTGTTTCCAAAGAAGGTCACATTCTGAGGCACTGGAGGTACAGATCTGTCTGACACTGTGAGGGGCCCCCGAGTCCACCCACAGTGCTGGACAGACCTGCTGGACCCGTGCCCCAGCACCTGTGCTTCAGACACGCTGTTTGTAGTGAGGGAACTTTTTCCAGTTGCCCATTATTGTCTTTGTACACTTTATTTACTCTGGTGACTATCAGCCATGAACCTAGCCCCCTCCCGAGCAGATCTGCCTGCTGGAGTGAGTTTGGGGTCAGTAAGGAGTCTGCCGGCTCCAACTGGGTCAGCCAGGTGCCCAACAGCAGTGGAGCTGGCTCAGGCGGGCAGGGCGAGCTCCCTGGGGCTCCAGGCATCCCCCCTGTTCTGGCAGGGAGTGAGAGTGAAGCTGGTGTGGCTTTGGGATTTTCCGCCCTGGATATGCCTTTTAAAATTAAACATGAACCAGAGTAAACGTCAAGGCCCTGGAATTTCATTCTGCTCTCTGCTCATCCTGCTGTGTATGGTCAGTTATCTCTCACAATGTAAGAGGTTCCTGAAAACCCTCTTCCCTGCAAAGCATTCATGGACTGATAGGGGGTTAGTCAATGGCTCCGCAGACCTCTCCCTGTTCCCCAACCTAAGCCCCAGTCCCAGAGGTACGTGTCCCTCCAAGGGACGTGGACTTGCAAGTCTCTCCCTGGCCTCCCCAGGGCTGTGGAAGGCAGCCCTGCAGAGGTGGAGGGTGCTGGGCTTGAAATCAGGACACTGGGCCACAAGGGTGAACTTGGGGGAGCCACGCAGCAGCTCTGCGTGGTCGTTTCTCCAGTGGAGGTGCAAATCCCTGCCTCGCTTGCCTGCAGGCGCCGGTGGCGGCGGAGTGAGCGTCAGAGGAGCTCACGAGAACGCAGACAAAACTGTGATCTTGCTGGCGCTGTGTTCAGCTGCCGACATGGCGTGGGGACTGTCTCGTCGTCTGTGTGGCCCACATGTGCCTGTCTGAGCCCGGCTGTGAATTCCGAGAGGGAGAGCAGCTCGAGCCGCACTGAGGCCCTGATGCACCATGGCTGCGGGACGAAAGAAAAGGCCAGTGGGTGACCAAGTGCCCAAAGAAGGTTGCACCCAGCAAGCGTGACTTATTTTCTGTGGATCACAGAGGTTTTACAGCCATGGCAGTCGCAGAACGTTGATCTAAAGTGGCAGACAGCTACTGCTGCTCTGATGCAGATGTTTAGGAAGTTATTTTTAATCAACCTCATGACTGACGTTCTTGTTACTCCTTCACGTCTTAATTAAAGCAGATGAAAAATGCCCTTTGTGTCCAGGAGTGGCACTGAATTACCATGTGGGCAGTTCTCCTCACAATCTGTATTTAGCTGAGTGTTTCGTAAGTTTAAGTCTTTAGAAAGAAAGTTGAATGGCTCCCAAAGCAAATGGCTTTTAAAATACAAAAGAAAAAAAAAGTAGTTGCTTAACAAAATAAGCCATTTGTAGGGGACACTTTCATTATAGTATGTGAATTATGTACTTTGTATTTTATCTCTGAGCTTGAGAAATTGCCCAGAAATAACAGGTGGTTGTCTGTCAGCTTAGAAATCATCTCCTAGAATACAATGGGTCATTTTTCGAGCAAGGAAGCCCTGGGGGAGCGCAGGTTCCCGCCGTGGGGAGGAGCGGGCTGCTGTTCCCGGCCCCCCTGCTCCCGCGGCCGCCCCACTGGCTGCGCAGGGAGATCCGCACAGGGATGCGCGGGGCTAAGGGGTCGCGTCTGAGGACCATGATATGTTGGTTCCTGGGCAAAGTGCTGGGAAAAACTACATTCAAAGATGAGGCACTAGTTCTGGATTTGGGGTATCAGGTTCCGTGAAGTGTTGGCAGTTGAACCATTTCATGAAGCACCGGTGGTTTTCTGATTCGGACAACACGAGGGAAGGATGCCGGAGGCTGAGATCAGGCCTCAGCAGAGGCAAGGGGCCCACAGTGGCGCTGGGCCTGAGGGATGGCCTGGGATGGGGACTGTAGTCGGAACAGAGGGCCCAGGGAAGAAAGGCTGCAGTGGAGCACGAGGCCAGTCTGAGACGGGATTGTGAGGTGCACTGAATGGCCTGAAGAACCTGGATTGGATCCAGCAGGCCACGGGGGTCAGCAGAGGTTCATGTGAGAGGCGAGGGGCTCCGTCTTCATTTAGGAAGGAAGCCTGGCAGCCCCACGGAGGGTGGATCGCGGGGGGAGAGAAGGGAGGCAGGGAGGATGACAGGGGTCCGAGCTAAGGTGGTGGCGTGGGACTTGCGCGTCTGCTCGGGAGGGTGCAGGGGAGTGAATAAACAGGCTGGTGGCTGTGCCCTGCCCGATCCGACGGGCCCCCTGGACGCCCACCGCCTGCCGGATGCTGTGCGGCCCGACGGACAAAGGTGCCGAGGACAGGCTCCTGCCGGGGTCCTGCAGGCAAGCCCCCACCGTGGCCGCCTGCGAGTGGTGCCCATGCCACGGGCACGCTGCCTGGGGCAGGGGATGGTAGAGGGACATTTGCCTCGGGTCTCAAAGGGTGACGGTGAGCCGATGGTGCCCAGGCCGCTCTTTAAGTGGCGCTGCTCCTCTGGGGACCAGGACTGGTTCACCTCAGCTCCAGGCTCTGCTCGCATCATCTACTCCAGCCGCTTTCCGACCCTTGGGGGCCCCACGCTGCCTCCTGCCACAGGGACTGCCTGCCGCCTCGGCCTGGAGCGCTGCCTGCCCTCCCGGACACCCACTGGGCTGTTCCTTCCCTGGAGCCGTTCTGTCACATGCTCTCAGGAGCACCTTGCACCGTCCTTGCGTGACTCTTTCAGAGGGGTAAATGCACACCTTACATGGTCCTTTGCTTCATGTGTGTCTCCCCCACTGAATGGTGAGCCCTTTAGGGTGCGGATCGTGTCTGGTTTTGCTCAGTGTTGGGTCCTCCATGTTTGCGCAGGGCCTGGCATGCAGTACTTCTCAATAAATATCTGTTTCCTGACTGATGGACTAAAACAATTAGTCAAAGGGGGAAGGGCACTTCAGGAACAGGGAACAGCATGAAAAGGTGCAGTGGTCTATCCCAGGGATATTCTAGGAACAGCTAGTGACTGGCTTATGGGAGGGGGTCCAAGAAGAGGGAAAAAGATGAGGCTAGAGAAGTATATTGGGTAAACTTGGGAAGAACCTTGTGTGCCATGCAAAGGGCACTCTGGGTCAGGCTGGGTGCTCCCATGGCACCCTGTACCTCCCTGTTGGAGACACGCTCCAAGCCAGACTGCAGGCTTCTGAGGGCGGCACCCTGCCTGAGGAGCTCATCGCCGGGACCCCCGAGTCGGGACGGAGCCTGGTACTTGGCAGGGAGCAGTGAACACTTGCTGAATGAGTGGATGCTTTTACCATGGGAGCTGTGGAGTTTCTAATAGTTTTAGATTTGCTCTAGGAAACATTACTTTGGCAGCAAGGAGGAAAATCCGTTTTCACTTGTTTTGTCTTTTCATACTGATAGTCGAGCATCTGGATTTGCTTGAGAGGAGCGAAGGTACGACTGGAGATAACGGAAGCGACAAGCAGAGACCGGCCAGGCAGCTGCTTGTTACAGCGATGCCGGGGCCACACGGGGGACGGTTTGGGTGGTGCCCGCGGGGCTGGAGGAGGAGGTGGACCTGAGAGGTTCCCACCTGAGCAACTGGATGGAAGGCGGGGAGGTGGGAGCAGGCAAAGCTGACCCCAAGATAGTCCGTATTTCTATTTGCCAAGGACAGGTTACACTTCTTGCCAGTGGGGTCTGGCTGGGGAGAAGGGGGCCGAGGGGACAAGACTCCAGGCCCTTTACGTCCCCTCCGAGGAGGCTGCCTGCTGCACTGCCCCAGGTGGGCCCCGCGCCCGACTTCGGTAGACTAGGTGTCCCCCTCTAGACGTGGTGGTCCAGAGTCGCAGGACAGAGAATGACTGGACGGGCGATGCGCTGCTGAACAAGCAGCTGGTCACCACACGAGACCACACAACTTTTCTTTTCCTTCTAAATAACACTTCTGTCCACTCCTGTGTATGCAAGGCGAACGTAATGGCAACACCCCCTTGAGGGTTTCCCCACGGCCTATTAATTTGCAGTGATGGTCTGGAATAAGTTAACTGGATCTAGCATTCTCCTGATTTTCTCTCATTAACCTCCTCTCTTATTAGGCATAATTCATTTCTTTATTGAGAAAACCATGCTCCAGAGGGCTGGTTGGAAAGAGGTATGTGGTTGGCCTCATTAGGCTGTGGGATGGGATGGCATTAGAGGGTCTGGTAGCTCAGACGAACCCCAGTGGGATGATCCAGGCCAAACTTGGAGGGTGGGGCTGGTTTGAGGGGAACTGGGGCCATCGTAGACGCAGGTGGACCACACCACAGAGGAGACTGGAGAGAATGAGGGACACACTGTCGACAGAGATGATGCCACGGAGGGAAATGGCTGGGACGGAGGGGACCCTGAGTCCCATCCCACACATGCTTTGCTCACCCCCAGCTGGAGCCACAAAACGTCTCCCCTTCTGGGAGAGAAGGAGTGACTTCAGGGGATATCTAAAGTCAGATCCGTGGGGCAGGTAGGCAGGCAGGCAGGCATGTCCACGGTAGCCTTAAAGCCCCCTCCGAGGGCAGGGCTGCCAGGCACCAGCGGGAAGGGCGGGCCCTGTGCAGGACTGAGGGGCAGGTGTGCTGGGAGTGGGGGAAGACTGCGGCCCAGATGCTCAGAGACCTGGGCTGGGCTGGCCTCCACCTGCTTGCGGCATGGTCACCTTCTGCAGCCCCACTTGTCAGTTCTGATAGGAGGTGCTAGACTCAGTGGGCTCTTCCTCAGAAAACGTTTTGAGATTCTGTATTACTTGAACATGCATATTTCCATTAAGGTAGAGGAAAACTCCAGCAGTGTGATCTGTCTGAAGGTGTGAGGGCCTGTCTGCAGGACAGTCAAGAAGGGCCCTTGTTTCTGAGAGTCGTGATTCACGGAGGAGAGATTAAGGGTCTCAAGGCCCCAGAGAGTCAGAGTCGGGGAGCAGGCAGGGCAGGGTGAGGGTGAGGCCACACCTGAACCACCAGGGTGCAAACGCAGACCCCAGAGCCCTCACTCAGGGGGGCCGCGCTTCAGGTGGCCTCAGGAGGGGCGCCTAGGGCCCGACTTTGAAGAAGGAATCGCTCCTAGGATATTCTTGTGTCCACCCTCCACTTGCTAGTGAACGCCTCCTGAAATTTTGCACCCGGGGGTCCTGCTGCCTCACCGTAGAGGTTGCTATTCCATCCAAACCTGGGAAATGGCCAGAGCAACCCAGAATAGCTCATCCGGGTTGGAAGAAGTAGCACAGAGAAAGAGAAAGAGAAAAAAAGAGAAAGAGAAAGAGAAAGAGAAAGAGGAGTCTTCTTGGGTAGCTAGGCAGAGAAGGATGGGCCAGAAAATCTACTTTTCCCCCAATTTTATTGAGGTGTAATTGAAAAAATTGTATGGTATTTAAAGCACACATGGCAATGACTTAATACCACACACTTGTGAAAGGATTCCTTCCATCTAGTTCGTTGATTTTTGAGGAACCTCCATACTGCTTCCCACACTGGCCGCACCAATTTACACTCCCAGCAACAGTGTAGGAGGTTCTCTTTTCTCCCTCCATCACCTCACATATTTATCTTTTATTTTGGTGAGAACATTTAACTTCCATACTCTTAGATTTCAATTATACATTGCAATGTTATAGTCACCATGTTATAACTTTTATGAATTATAAGATGGATAAGATGCTCAGGTCTTATTCATCTTGTAACTGAAAGTTTGTACTCTTTACAGACCTCTCCCTGCCCCCCATACCACATCCTTGTTATCCCCTCATCCACTGATGGACACTTAGATTGTTTGCACATCTTGGTTATTGTGAATGGTGCTGCAATGAATGTAGTATGCAGATATCTCTTTGCTATCCTGGTTCCATGTCCTTTGGATACATACCCAGAGGTGTAGTCACTGGATCATGTGTTAGATCTATTGTTAATTTTTTGAACCTCCACACTGCTTTCCACAGTGGCTGCACCAATTTACATTCCTAACAACAGTGTAGGAGGTTCCCTTTTCTCCGTATCCTCGCCAACACTTGTTGTCACTTTTTGATGTCTGACATTCTGACAGGTGTGAGGTAATCTCTCATTGTGGTTTTGATTTGATTTCCCTGAGTGATTTTGAACACTTTTTCATGTACCTGTTGGCAATTTATGTCTTTGGAAAAATTGGAAAAATGTCTATTTAGCTCCTCTGTCCATTTTTTAAATTGGATTTTCTCTGTTTTGCTACTGATTTGTATAAGTTCTTTATATTTTTTGGGTATTAACCCCTTATCAGATATATGATTTGCAGATATTTTCTCCCATTCTGGAGGTCGCTTGTTGCTGGTGTCCTTTGCCGCACAGCAGCTTTTAGTTTGAGGTCGTCCCACTTCTTATTTTTTGCTTTTGTTCCCTTTGCTTCTAGTGTCAAAATATCATCACTAAGAGCAACATCAAGGAGTTTATCCTCCATGTTTCCTTCTAGGAGTTTTATTATTGCAGGTCTTAAGTGTAAGTTTTTAATCCATTTTGAGTTGATTTGTGTGTATGGTGTAAGAGGTCCAATGTCATCTTTTTTGCATGCAGCTGTCCAGTTTTGCCAGCACCGTTTACTGAAGAGACCATCCTTTCCCTATGCGTGTTCCTGGCTCCTTGTCATAAATCAGTGACCATGGGCTTATTTGGGGGCTTTCTGTTCCCCTCCATTGATCCACGCGACTGCTTTTAATGCCAATACCATACTGTTTGATTACTACAGCTTTGTAATACAGTTTGAAACCACACAGCATAATGTCTCCAGCTTTGTTCTTTTTCAAGATTGCTTTGGCTATTCAATGTCTTTTGTACTTTCATACAAATTGTAGGACATTTTTTTCTATTTCTGTGAAAAATGCCATTGGAATTTTTATTTATTTATTTATTTACCTCATTCCTTTTTTTTTTTAATTTTGGTATCATTAATATACAATTGCATGAGCAACACTGTGGTTACTAGATTCCCCCCTTCATCAGGTCCCCCCCACCAACCCCATTGCAGTCACTGTCCATCAGCGTAGTGAGATGCTATAGAATCACTACTTGTCTTCTCTGAGTTGTACTGCCCTCCCCGTGCCACCCCAACATTACATCTGCTAATCGTAATGCCCCTTTTTCCCTCTTATCCCTCCCTTCCTGCCCATTTTCCCCAGTCCCTTTCCCTTTGGTAACTATTAGTCCGTTCTTGGGTTCTGTGAGTCTGCTGCTGTTTTGTTCCTTCAGTTTTTTCTTTGTTCTTATACTCCCCAGATGAGTGAAATCATTTGGTACTTAGCCATTGGAATTTTGATAGGCATTGCTTTGAATCTGTAGATGGCTCTGGGTAGTATGGACATTTTAACAATTTTCTTCCAATCTATGAGCACAGAATTTATTTTCATTTATTTGTATTTTCTTGAACTTATTTCATCAATGTCTTATAGTATTCAATGTATAGGTCTTTCATCTCCTTGGTTAAATTTATTCCTAAAATTTTTATTCTTTTTGATTCACTTGTAATGGGACTGATTTCTTACTTTCTCTCTCTGCTTATTTTTAGTGTATATAAATGCAACTGATTTGTGAATATGATTCTAAATCCTGCAACTTTACTGAATTTGTTTATTTAAACAGTGTTTGGTGGTGTCTTTAGGGTTTTCTATATACAATATCATGTTAACTGCAAATAGAGACAGTTTTACTTCTTCCTTACTGATTTGGATGTTTTTTAATATATTTTCTTGCCTAATTGCCGTGGCTAGGACTTCCAGTTAAATAAAAGTGGTGAGAGTGGGCATCCTTGTCTTGTTCCTGTCTTAGACAAAAAGTTTTTAGCTTTTCACTGTTAAGTATAATGTTATCTATGACCCATATGGCCTTTAGTATGTTGATGTATGTTCCATCTATACCCAGTTTTTTGAGAATTTTTATCATGAATGTTGAATTATCAAATGCTTTTTCTCCATCTGTTGAGATGATTATATGATTTTTATCCTTCATTTTGTCACTGTGGTATCACTCACTGATTAGTTTGTGTTTGTTGAACCATCCTTGCATCCCTGGAATAAATCCCACTTGATTATGATGTGTTATCCTCTTAGTGTACTGTTGAATTTGGTCTGCTAATATTTTGTTGAGGATTTTTGCATCTGTGTTCATCAGGGAAGTTGACCTGTAGCTTTCTTTTCTTGAAGTATCCTTGACTGGTTTTGGTATCAGGGTAGTGCTGGCCTCTTACAGTGAGTTTGGAAATGTTCCCTCCTCTTCTATTTTTTGGAAGTTTGAAAAAAGAGTGGTATGTATTTGTCTTTAAATATTTGGTAGAATTCATCAGTGAAGCCATTTGGTCCTGGACTTTTCTTTTCTGGAAGGCTCTTGATTACGGATTCAATCATTTCACTAGTAATTGATCTGTTTGGATTTTCTATTTCTTCATGATTCAGTCTTGTTAGGTTGTATGTTTCTAGAAATCTACGCATTTCATCTAGGGCATCCACTTTGTTGGGGTGCAGCTATTTCTAGAAGTCTCTTATGATTCTTTGTATTTGTGAGGCATTAGTTGTGGTTCTCCTCTTTCATTTCTTATTTTATTTACTTGAGTCTCATTTTCTTGGTGAGTCTAGCTGAAGTTTTGCCTATTTTGTTTAGCTTTTCAAAAACAAGCTCTTAGTTTCAGTGAGGTTTTCTCTTGTATTTTCAGTCTCTATTTCATTTATTTCTGCTCTGATGTGGCTAATTTCCAGAGTTCTGAAGTTGATTTTGACAATTTTTTTCCAGTTTTCTTCTTGCTTTTGTGGAGAAAAGAATTTTGGAGTGCCATTTTCACTGACATCACCTGTAATATATTTGACATGCCTTTCAGGGATATTGCTTCTCATTTCTCAAAATTCAGCTCAGATGTCTCCTCCATGGTGAGCCCTCCTCTGTGTCCTCTGGGCAGAGGAGTCAGCCATTGCTTTACTCTCCTATACCTCTGAATTCCTGCCTGTTTTTCCACCCTTCACAGAAGAGGCTTGTGTCTGTTCCTTTGTGCCTTCCCAGCCTGTGACTTATTCATGCTCCGCACCCAGGCTGCTTCCTGACACGGTCAGCAATCATATTTGTAGTCTGCAGGGTATTTGTACCAGGCGGCCTCCGAGCCAAGCCAGGGGATTCTCAGTTTTGGCCACCAGTCCTCTTCTGCTCCTATGCTTCAGAGCTGACTCTGTTTCTTCATTGTATTGGGTGTGAGGAGCTCTGTGTGATGACCATAAGCTCAGAGTTGACACACTAAGTATATGAGGAAAACAGAGAGAAAAAGTAAAAGTAAAGCCTGCGTGGGTGAGGTTCAGTTGTAATAATGACAATAATAATAGTATTTACTGAATAGAGTCTGTGCTGGACAGCAGGTGGAGAGCTTTTTGTTCGGTATCTCATTTCATTCCAGCACCAGTCCTATAGGATAGGTCCTATTATCCTCATTTTACAGGTGAGGCTGAGTAAGCAGGTGGCAGACCCAGGGTGTGGGAGGAAGGCCTGCCTCTAAAGCCCACATTCCTTACTGTCCCGTCTGAGGGATCTGTACGCGGCCTTCGGAGGAGGGGAAGCCACACCCACCTTTCCCTGTCCTGGGACTATTCTGCCTCCTTGACTGAAAAGATGTGGCTTCCATGTGTGTTCAGCTCATCCTGCGCTCGGTTGGACCCCCTTGTACTTTGAGGCAAGACTGCACTGAGGGGTCCTGGGTAACTGGGTCCCAGGGCAGCCAGGGGGCGAGGCCCCATTTCCCTGGTGTTGGGGTGACAGGTGCGCTCTTGAGCAGAGAGGCAACTGAGATCCTCATTGTCACCCCAAGTCCAACCTGGCAACAGCCCTGGGCTGCTGGGAAAGCCAGTCCCACAGAGCTACACATGATCCAGAGGTTGGGAACCATTCCAACAAATGCTCGTATCGGTGTCTCCAACACAGCCCCATCAGCAGGAAGGGGGTTGTTCCAGCATGTATGGGGCACACTTTTGGGTGCAAGGAACCTTGTTGCTAAGCAACAGTAGCTGGCCTCCCCTCCTCCCCATAACCTTTTTCTGTTTCTAAGCCCCTAGTTAGCAAAGGGGAGGGGCTGTGGCTGCCCCGCCCTCGGCCCCCTATTCTGCAACAAGAGGTCTATTCATGGTTTCTGAGCAGAGTTCATTGTCTCTCTGGCGCATGTGTGTGTGTGTATGTGTGTGTGCAGGGCGGATGGCGGGGGGCGGGCATGTGTGGACTAGGGAGATTTCACTCTCCAGCCAAGCTGGTTGGGCCTCTTAATCAATGCTGCTGCACGGGCAGGGGCTGAACCCTGCCTAGAAGACCCTGAGGCATCACACTGCTGCTACTGACCCATATGGGAAGGCTGTACCTCTGTGCCATCCCTGACCTGGCCTCCCTCTCTCTCCTGCAGTCCCTGCCCTTCGGATTCTAGGCTGTGGAAAGAGCCTCTTCTGGCAGCTTTAGTGCAGGGCTAGATCCCAGGGGGGCCCCTGTGCAGGTGGCCTCCTGGGTCTTTTCTCCCAAGGACTGACCTGTTTTCCTCCCTGGTCCCCCATATGCCTCACAGAGTCAGTGGTTAGCAGATCATTCCTCCATTTTCTGGGCTGCCACATGAGCTGGCAAGGTGGGTTTTGAGGTGGGGCAGCACGTGAGGTGAGGCCAGCTTGTTCAGAGGCTGAACTGAAAGCCAGGGTCCCTCAGTACTGTGACAGGAGGGGCAGCTGGCACACTCTGGAATCCCCCCTGGACTAAGCTCTGCCTCTGCTCAGAGGCCCATCAGCTCAAGAGGAAACTGTCCCCAGAGAAGAAACCCCAGCCTCATGCCCTAGTCACTTCTCTTCTTCAGCTATTATCACACCTAACACTTGCATGTACTTTGTAATCATAAAACCTTTCAATCACATAATCTTTAGTCTATCTGCTTCCCTTCCCTCCTTTCTTCAATGCATGTTAACCGAATCCCCACTCTGTGCAACCCTGAGCTTGGCCCTGGGATGCCTAGGCCAGTGAGTGAGCACGGCCCAGGGCCACGGCAGTGCTACACGGGCTGCGGACAGCCTCCTGGACAGGGGACATCTGAGACGGGCTTGGAGGAGTCACAGGCATCAGCTAAGTGGGCGAAGAAGAGCGGATGCAAAGCCTCTGTGTGGTGAGTGTGTGCTGGCGCCGGGGGCTGGCCTGAGTGTCAGTGGGGCCCCGGGGGAGGGACCTGGTGCTGGCAGGTGAGGGTGGAGAGGCGAGGAAGGGCAAGATCGGGGAGGCTTGTGCGAGCCGTGCCACAGGAGTACGCAGACCACGAGGACCCACGGGGTCCTCTAAAGATGGGGTCATTTGCTCATGTCTGCACTTTGGACGGTTGCTCTGGCAGGGAGAACAAATGGGGTAAGACGCTAGAGGAGAGAGACTGTGCTGGGAAGTGATGTTTATTACTCTTACAAAGGAGAAAACTGAAGTTTGGAAAGTTGTCAAGCTGTCAAGTTCACATAGCAGGTGGTGGGCTCAGCCTTGATTACTGATCGGTGTTTTTCCAAGATCTGATTTTCCTTTACTCTTTCTTGGCACATGACTTTAGGCAAACATATACCATCCTCTACTCTGTGCTGTCTTTTTCCTCTCATGCCATCACCTGGAATACCCGAGGCCCATACGTGTCGGTTCAGGCCCTCTTCTTTGGTGAGGGGCTGTCTCCCAGGCTGCCTCTCCGAGGAAGCCTTCCTTCATCTCCCCAGGGGCAAGTAAAGCCCTCCTTCCTCAATGCTGGTGATGGTTTAATGGGACTTGCCTGTGGCGTGGCATGTCTGCTCTGTTTACAGGACCCATCTTCAGGCCTCAGCGGCAAATTCTTCAAGGTGGTGGAGCAGGTGCTGATTTGTCTTGAACTCCCTGCAGTTGTCCCCACCACGGCCTGTCTGCTTGGGCTCAGTGCTATTTGCTGAATAGCTGACTGGACGGTGGGGCTGGGCAGGCCATTGCTTCCTCCGGGATGGGGGAGTAAGGAAAGGTGGGCCCCTGATGCTCCAGGGAGGCAAGGTGAGCAGGCGAAGAGGGTGGGCTTTGGACTCGGCCCAGCCTGGGTTCACGGCTGCAGGTGTGTAGCGTTCAGGGAGAGCAGAGGGGGCCTCAAAGGGCCTCTCGGGGAAAATCCAGGGGGTCTCCCAGGTGAAAAGGGCTTTCAAGGGGCACGAGGGCAAGGGTGGAGAGGGGGGCTTGTAGTGGGCTGTGACTTCTCCCCTCGGTGCAGGATCCTGAGTGAGACAGCTGCTTCCCCAGGGCCTGATGCGGGATGGCCGAGCCTGAGTGTGCAGAGGGGGGCCCAGGACCTGGGATCTTCGGAGCAGAGCCTGGGGATCCACTGCGGAGACCCGAGGCCCAGGGGCAGCCCAGTAGGCCTGGACTCCAGGGGAATAGCGGGGAGGGGGCAGCGAGCGGAGAGTCCCCTGCATTCCCGGACCCTCATCTTCCCCAGATCCCGCTGGGGTCAGCCCCGCTGGGCGAGACGCTGGCCCAGTTTATCGCAGGCCTGCTTTTGTGCCCCCACTGGGGGCCGAGTGAGCTTCAGGGCGAGGCGGGCAGGTGCAGCCGGCAGACGGGGGCTGTCTGGGCCATGGTGGTGCCTCAGGGGGCAGGAGCCGGGCAGGCAGGGCTGGCACCCACATGCCCTGCCCTCCCGCCACCTGCTGGGCAGGGCGCTGGTGCTCCAGGCCGCGGGTCTGCGGGGCTGGGGCGAGTGTCGGCTCCTGGCTTCTAGGTCAGTGCTGGGGCCCTGGGGGAGCTGGGGAGGGACAAAGGACAGAGTCTGGGGGACGCCGGAGGAGAGGAGCAGGGCCGAGCGGTGCTACAGGCAGGTGGGCAAGGGTCTTCCTCATCTCCTGGGCAGGTGAGGGCAGCTGGGAGGGCGTGGCCAGGGACATTCGGGGTCCATGCAGAGAGGGGGGCCGGGTGCTTGAGTGGGTAACTCAGGGAGGCCCCAGGCCAGCTTTTCCAGAAACCTTCCCCAGAGAGAGAGAGTGAGCGTGCTGGGCCTCTCTCTGCGTCGGTGGGACGTTCCTGAGCAGGGGGCTGGGGGAGCCCCGTGCAGCCGCCCCCACCCCCCGGGCTGCCCCTGGGCCCCTCCTGTGGGACCCCTCCCTCCCCCACCTCCTCTGTGACCCCCTCTTGTCCTGTCACCTTAAGTGCTGTATCTGTGGCCAGCTGCCCCTCACCCACTCCCGGGAACTTGCAGGAGGAGATGAATTTGAGCTGTTCTGAGGCCGGCGGTCAGAAAGCTCCTGTCCCCTCGCTTCCCAGGAGAGGTGGGCTACGCCCCCAAGTCTGTGAGACCGCCACCCCAGCCCTGGGCCCTCACAGCTCTGGACCAAGGGGAATGCCAGGAGCCTACTGCCGCCTGCCAGGGCCACTCCTCTGCCGCGAGGGCGACAACACAGTCCAGCCCTGAAGACCTGACCCTGGACTGGGGCCTCCAGCAGCCCTGGGGACTTGGAGCTCCAACTCTGGCGCAGCCAGGAGCCCAGGCTGGCAGGAGGGCCAGCGGCGTGCCGTCCAGGGCAGAGGGGACCCGCGGCAGGTGTGTGTGGGGACCCAGCCTGTGCCAGGTGGGGTCTTCGCCCAGCGGCCACCTAGAGCGCTGGGGACGCCGCCCCACGCTGTCTCCTCCGCTCCCCTCCACAATGTCCTTTCCCCTCCATATCAGAGCTGCGGGTCGGAAGATGCGCTGCCGCCGAGGCTGGGGTTAGAATCGTCACAGAGTCGGCTGGGGTGAGCGGGGACGCCCCGGGCTTGCTGTGTGACTCTGGGTGCATGACCTCCTTGAGCTTGTTTCCTTCTCTAGGACATGCAGATAAAAATATTTACTGCATAAAGCTGGGTGGATAATACAAGTTAACATATGAGAAGCTTAGCACAGAGCCTGGGAAAGCAGACACGGTGAATGGCGGCCAGCCCCAATCTCGTCTCAAGATCTGAAATCAGAAGGCCTGGACTCAGGCCCTGGACGTGTCCGTGCCCAGCATGTGGTCTTGGGCGGGCCGCTGACCCCTGTGCCTCGGTCTCCCCACGGAAGGAGAGGATGATAACACCCTCCCCAGCTGGTGGCCCCGACTACGAGCAATGGAGCACGTGAAGGGCCCTTGGTTAGAGTGCAAAACTGAACGATGCACAAATCGGGGTTCTTCTGTTCTCGGAGCCAGCCCGAACCCTGGGGAATGGGGGACCTGACGCTGGGAGGCCCAGATGCCCTGGTGAAGGCCTCTTCAGGTCCCGTGGCAGCCAGGTCCCGTCCCCCTGCCCACCTTCCCCTCCACCCTGCACCCGGAGGCATGTGGCTTTCCTGCTGTGGTCTCAGTATCTTTCAGAATAAAGTCCGAGGACTCCCTGCTGGAAGTACAGATGGGGGCCCGGCCAGACTGGCTCCTGGTCTGCCACGAGGGCAGGAGCCCTGCCCTGGGGCTGCGCATCTGCCGGGTCCTCGGGCATCTCAGGTACCTGGGGTGGACCTGGGCCTGGGGAGAGTGGAGGGCTGGCGGGCCGGGGAAGGGGGCTGACCTCTATCTGCCCGTCAAGTGGCCAGGAGTCACACTGGCCGTCTCCTGGCCCCCCACTGATGCCTCCCCAGTGCGTTTCCTTCCTTTGAGCACCCGGGAGAGGTCAGTGTCAGTCCCGCTCCGTCCCTACCCCGAGCACACTCCAGGTACAGGCACCCCGTCCTCGTGCTGCAGCTTAAAGTCAGTTTCCTCCTGCTCTCTCCCTTTTTTCTGCCAAGACTCACTCACCACGAGGGAATGAACGTGTCTGACATCAAGTGCAACCGCTCACGGGAGCTGGCTTGGCTCTCAACCCAACTGGGAGGCCTTCTAGAGGCCGTGTCGCTGCCCAGGTAGGGCTTCCGAGGAGGCTGCATGTCCCCTCCTTCCTGGTGAGCCGTCCAGCAAAAGCCTGGTGGGAGGACATTGGCAGTGTGACCTAGGAAGACAGTGAGCACTTTCGATCAGAAGTCACACACGCATTGTGCGTGGACCCGGCCCACCCAAGTTTCATATATGTTGTTTGCCCCTCCCAAGAACTGCAGGATTGGGCGTTACTGCCGCAGGATCTGAAATGGCACTCCCCTTTCCACCTTGCAGGTGGGGAGACTCAGGTTCAGGCAGGCCAAGGCCCTCGTCCAAGGTCACAGAACTACCGAGCAGCCAAGCCAAGTCTTGAAACCAGGTTCCTGTCTCTCAGCTAAGAGCTGTCTCGCTCCTGCCACACTTTATTTGGGAAGTTCTGGAATCTCAGGAGGGAGATGGTTGACCTCTTCCGGTTAGGAACTGCTTGGAGCTTGAGACCCTGCAGAGAAGAGGGCCCTTTCCCCAGATTCCGGGGGTGGGCATGAGCTGAGCGGGTCTTCACCCTGCCTGGCCCTGCCAGCTCCCCAAGGCCCCTCACCTTGCACAGCTTTCCTAGTCTGCTCCAGCCTCTGTCCTCCCTGTTGGCCCAGGGAGCAGGCTGCACACTGGAGGAGTTATGCGAAGTGCAAGGAGGGGCGGAGGCTTTGGGTTTGGGGAACTAGAAGAAATTAGGGATCCAGGCATTGGGCTAAGGGATGAGTACAGAAAGAGACAAGGGCAGTGGTCCGAAAGGAAGCGAAGTTTATGCTAAGAAAGAGGAGAGCCAGGGAATGCCAATGCTGGCGGGCCCAGCGCTTGGGATGGAGCGCAGGATGGGGTGAAGACCTGTCAGGTCATTCCCGCGCTTCCCCTCTCGTCCACTGAGCACACGTCCATCCAGGGGCTCTCTGTAGAGCAGGCGGACTTCCTCGTCCCTGAGGACTTGACCTGTAGCTTTGGGCACTGCGGTGACCCCCGAGGGCCGCCGGGCAGAGGGCTCCGAGCCGGCGGGAGGCCTGTTACGGGGAGGGGCCTTGGGGCTGGGCGGGGAAGCAGGTGGCTGTGGCTCTGCCAGGGCCCCTCCCCCTGACAGCCACCCCGCCCCGTGCTCCCGCGGGGCCCCCGCCCAGCTTCTTGCTGGCGCTCTGTTTGCAGGGACCACTGCTCTTCTGGCCAGAAGTGCTCCGGTGAGTCATGCTGTGGGTCTGGGGAGGTGGCCCTGGGGTACCTGGGCCCATAGCAGAGCTCAGCGCTCTTGGGGGGTGTCCTTGCCTCCTGGCCCATCTGCCTGCTAGGCCCCTTCTTGCAGGTGCAATTTTGCCCAAACAGAGCCCTGTTTTTGCCTCTGTCATGTTCCCCACGGGCTGCTGGTCTGGGCACCTGATCTCCTTGCTTCAGCACCTGGCACTCACAGAGCCCCAGGGCTGGAGTTACAGGCTGTTACCAGGTTAGCAGCTCCAGGAGACTGAACCAGGGCCACCGGGGGATGTTCTGCTGGGCTCATTTCATCCGCCTCCTGTTTAGCTGTCATCTCTTCCCCTTCCTCCCACACATGCGTCCCACACACCAAATTCGGGCCCCTCCTATGGGACAGGAGTTTGTTAGGTGTTAGGGCTCCGTGACCATGCAGGCACAGTTCCTGCTCTCAGAGAGCTCGCAGCCTGGTGTGTAAGCAGCATTTCCACCCTCGTCCTCCCTGTGAGGAGCGCCATTGGTGACCAGCATGGCCCACACTGGACGCTGGCCCTGGCAGGCCAGTGTGGCCTGGGGCTCCCGGCACATGCGCAGGGGCTCAGTGCTAGCGCCACGCTGGGTGCTGACGGCCGCACATTGTGTGCACAGGCAAGTCCAGGGGCTTCTGGGGAGGAGAGGGCCTCAGCCGCCTTTTCTGTGTGCGCGTTGGTACGTCCTGGATAAAATGTCTCCGTCCTCCCCACGTCTGCTCTGAGTGGGCACCAGCTGGGAAGTTCTCTGCAATAATGCAAAGGTTGGTACTTCCTACTTGCTCAGTTGTGCATTTTTTAGAACACTTTCACATCCACAGTGCTCTGTGCTTCTTAACGTTTACCGTAATCAGTTTTATTCCATGTCCTGATCTGTTTCATGTCTGACTTTCCCCTTAGACTGGAAGCTCCACATTTAGCTCCACGGAGCAGGAACTCTCAGCATTGTTTGCCGCTGAATGGGTACCTTTGTCAGTTTTCCCACGGTCATGTCCCCACGGCCGAGGACAGTCCTGGACTGTCGCAGGCACTTAATGAGTACTGGTTGGAGTCATGTGGGAACGCACGGTGCGCAAATGAGCCCTTTGACCCCCTCCTCCTGGGGGTCCGCTGGCCAGAGAGTGTGATGTGTGGCCTTCACTCAGAACAAGGAGGCTGGGCCGCTGGACACTTTCTGACTCAGTTATGATACCACACAAGCCCCTTCGATGTTTGTTATAAAACTTGGAGGGGGGTTATGCAGGAGAGGGAGGGGATGGCCGGTGCAGATGCCCCAGTCTCAGTTCTCTGGGAGTCCCTGAGCACCCGTTAAGCACCTGCTGCATGCTCAGTGTCTTGCCAGCTGCTGGAGGGATTCTGAGAGGCAAGGTTCCTGGGTTCTGGGCCCTCCCAGCCTAGTGGTGGGGACCCCCTCTAATGGCCTCTCTGGCCAGCTTCCTTCGCCCACCACCTCCCCTATGCTGCCCCTCCTTTCCTGGGCTCTGCATGACTCCTGTGTGCAGTTTTAGGCTGTCCCGCCTGTCCGGCTGGTGAGTCCACGTGGGACTGGTCCGCCGCAGTGCCATCAGGCCGCACCAGGGGACTGTAGTGGAGAGGGTCACCCCCCACCCTCTCTACAGCACCCAGAATCAGGACTACGACATCGCCCTCCTGCAGCTCCGGACGCCACTCAACTTCTCAGGTGAGGCGCTGGCCCTGGGCGGGCGGGCTGCCGGCTGTGCTGGGAGTGTGGACCAGAGGGCAGCCCAGGAGGGCCGGAGACCAGCTGTTGTCTAGGATTCTCTCCTGGCGCCGTAAACCTTAACACACTCCGTTCTGGGCAACCACAATGCCGTGAACTCCGGCGTCACCTGGACCTGAGGTCACACCAGCATCTGTGCAGGCTCCTCCGGGACCAAGGTCCCAGCTCTCCCCAGGGGCCGCGGGTGGGACTCGCTCGAGGTCTCTGACACAGCTCCATCTACCAACAGGCTGCCTCACCGCTGCCCCCTGGCTGGTCCCAGGTCCCAGGCGCTTGGTAACCTGTTACATTCATAAGACTTCTTTCATTTTTCCTTCAGTCCTTATAACAATGCTGACAGGTAGCTAGGCTGGCACATGCATGTAAGGACACTGAAGTTTAGGGAGGGAAGTGTCTCTCTGCAAGGTCACCCAGCAAACACCTCCTGAGCCTGGGGTCCTGACTCCAGGGCTGACTTCTTCACAGCACATGCCCTGGAAGGGGAACACGTGCACACGTGCACATGCCTGCAAACACACAAACACATGCACACATACTCGTGCATGCTCACACCACACATGCTCACGCACACACACTCGGTGCCCCTCTCCTGTCGCCACCTGTAGCCTTGGATTTCCCAAATACCACTTGTTGCCACGTGCCCTTCACAAATTTTATTGCATATGTGTACTCTCTGAACTGTTGTTCGATAGTTAGTATTTCTGAACTAACTTAAGTATGTTTAAAAGGGAAACCAAGTTTTTACTTATCTGGTGTTAACTGTAACCCATATTATAGGAAATAGATAACCACAAAAATACAGTGAAAACAAAACAGGGCTCCAGCTGTTAGCAAGGCGCCGCTCCTTGCCAACTCGCTGCACTTGGGCTGTGCTGGGTTTGGATGGAGGGTGACGGGCGTCAGGAGAGGCACAGAGCAGAGGGACCGAGAGGACGGGGAGCAAGCAGGGGCTGCTTTCTCCCCGGTGAGCCAGGGTCTGCCTGAGGGCATTCCTGTGCTGCCTAGGGACTGTCTGGGCTCTGCCCAGACGGCTTGTCACGTGCTCTTGGAAACAGTGTCCCAAGAGGGATCAGACACCCTGGGCAAAATCCAGAACGAGTCCTCATCAGGAGAGGCTGTGAGCTCCCGGAAGGAGTTTCCGTCTGCCTTTGTCCTCAGGTCGGGGTGTGCAGCGTGGACACTGCCCCACCTCGAGGCCACACTGCAGGTCCCACATCGTCCTCGGTGCGAGTGGTGATCGCCCGATGGGGGCGAGGGGCGGAGGAGGCCAAGCTCATCCGCACAACCTGCACAGTCCTGGCTGGCGGAGCACTGTTAGAGGAGGGGGTGCGGAGGGTCTGCCAGCCCTGGTCCTTTGCCCAGGCTCGGGGAGGGGAGCCAGGCCCGAGTGGCACCCAGGACCCCGTGCCACCCCACAGACACTGTGGGCGCTGTGTGCCTGCTGGCCGAGGAGCAGGATTTTCCAGGGGACTCAGAGTGCTGGGTGTCTGGCTGGGGCCACACCGACCCCAGCCACAGTGAGTCGGCTCCCAGGGCCCTGGGTGCAAAGGGCATGGGGGTGGGGGATCCCTGCCCAAGGTAAGCCACCTCTCCCTGCCAGCCCCCTTTTCCTCTGCTATCACCCTCGGCCAGCCCAGGGGCCCCAGTCTCCCCTGTCTGGGCCTTTGGGAGAATAACCTCTGAGTTTCCCCTAAACCCAGGTCCTTTGCTCCCCGGCCCTCGTCCCAGGCCCTCATCCCAGGAGGGCCATGGGCTCAGCATCTGGGGCATGCATGACTTCTTTTCCACCTGCTCCCGCCCCCGCCTCCGACAGACGCTGGTCTCCTTGCCCAGGGTCCTCAGCCCCACTCTGTGTCCCTCCATCTGCCTGCCTGTCTCCCACAGCCCACAGCCCACAGCTCGGACATGCTGCAGGACACGGTGGTGCCTCTGCTCAGCACCCGGCTCTGCAACAGCCCCTGCGTGTACCACGGGGCGCTCACGCCCCGCATGCTGTGGGCCGGCTACCTGGATGGGAGGGCCGATGCATGCCAGGTGCAGCAGTGGGGGACTGGGGGAGGCGGGGCTGAGGGACTGCCGTTCTTCGCCCCAGGTCCGAGCAGCCTCTCTAGGAGGAGGGGCACCCAGCCAGTTGGGCAGAGCAGTAAGGGTTTACGGAGGGGAGAGGCCAGACTGGATCCCTGCTGGAAGCCGGTCTGATGCCCCGCCCCAAGGAAGGACTAATGGCCTGTTTCCCTGTCTCCCTGCCTGGATCCCTCAGGGGGACAGCGGGGGCCCCCTGGTGTGCCTGGACGGGGGCACATGGCGGCTGGGGGCGGTGGTCAGCTGGGGCCACAGCTGCGCAGAGCCCAATCACCCCAGTGTCTACACCAAGGGTGCTGAGGTCCTGGACTAGATCCACGACACTGTGGGGTGAGTGTGGGGGTGGGGAGGGCAGGTTTGTGAAGGACCCTTGGGAAGCGTGATGCTAACACCATAGGCCTGGGCCTCTGGGGCAGAGGAGCGTTCCCCAGAGTGGGAGCTGGAAGTGGTGTTTACTGGATCTCTGTCAGTTTAAGCACTAACTAGGAAAGAGTCAGTCTGAAGTTGTAGCCCAGATCCACCATGTACTGTGCGACCTTCGGCAAATCCTAACCTGCCCCAACTCAGTTTCCCGATGTAACCATCCTGGCTACCTTATATGCTCTTGTGACGACTGAATGAGGTCGTCCCATACAAGCGAGGGCTGCAGCAGGCTAGGCTTAGCGTGAGGGGTCCTTGTGTTATTTATGTACTTATTTATGACTGTCAGGCACCCCTGGGTTCTCAGGCAGTCACTAGTGCCCAAAATCCCTGCGCTAGGGAGCTTAGCATTTAACAGTTTGGGTTCAGCAGCTGATGAATTCCTGTGTGACACTGGTCAAGCCAACTGAATCTATTAAAAAACATGTTATTTGTATAAAGCACTTCATAAATGCATGGCACGCTAATGAAAAGCATCTCCCTGCAAGGCAGGTTACAGGGGTGGGTGACAGATAATAAACTCAGGAGTTCACAGAGGATGGATGCGTCTGTCTTCTCATTCAAACCTTACAAATAACCCAGAGAAGCAGATATCTTTGGCATTATTTGTTAGAAGTGGAAATCGAGGTTCTGAACGGTGAAGTGATTTACCCAAATGGAAGTTACTTGGCTAGCAGGTGGTGGGCTGTCAGTGGGTCCAGCTCCTCCCTCTTTCAGCCTAGGAGTCCCTCCCCTGGCCCTGCTGTTTTCTCCATCTCACTGCATAGCAGCTTCATGTCTCCTGGGCTCTCTGCCAGGTCCACTAGATGGAGAAGCAGAGCCCCTGGAGCAGAGGGGGTGGATCTCCTGTCACTGGGTGAGGAAGAGCTATCACCCTGGGCCTGCCTCTAGGTCACAGGGCCGCGCTCCTTGGGCCCTGACTTGGAGCCCCTCTTTCTCACCAGGGAACTTCAGTGGCAGGAGAGAGGCTGGGGCTGGGCCGGGCAGGTCGGAGAGGCATGGAGGGCGGGCGCAGCTGGCAGCAGCTGGGAGCCTGCCTTCCGGCCGTGTGCATCTCACGGGGAGCATGCTCCGCTGCGGTGGGGACGTGCCTCCCTAGAGCTGGGAGGCTTCTGGGCAGGTGGCGTCACGGATGGGCCAGTCCAGACTAAGCCCATGGACTCAGAGCCCTCCCCACCGCACAGTCGGCCTCACCTACTCCCTGTTTTCACCTGGCTCTGGCTGGCCTGCTGGGGCCGGGGCCCTATAAGGATGCTGTGGTGGGTGTCGGAATAGGCTGTCCATTTTAAAACAACAGTTCTGTGAATTGGTCCGAGGTGTTCTGTTATTCAAGTGAAAGAAGTCTTTGTCTACTTCTCTCTCCCTCTCTCTCTGTCACACACACACACTAAGGATGGACTCACCGCTTTCCTCCCATTTGTGCTTCTTAAAGCTCTGGGACCTACCGCGCATCTCTGTAGACTTTGGACGTCTACTTATTTAACTCTTTACGTTTGTTAAATCTTTTAATTTGTTAAATGATCTGCACCAGAAAACGCCAGCCATCCAGGTGCCCTGATGCATGCAGTCTGAGAGCCTCTTAGGTCATTGCTGTCCTAGGAAGCCTGGCTTCCCCACAGGACCCAGTCTTCTGTAGCTCTTCTGGCTTGGGAGATTTCGTTCTCAGTTTATGCCCTGGTTAAGCTTCTCTCCCACGCTATCCTCTCTAGCAGTTAAAATGCAATTGGCATCTTGTTTCTAAAAGCTGCAATGAATTTTTTATGGTGCTTACCCAAGGAAATGCAATTAGTGTTTAGCAATAACACAACTTTTTTGTGAGTTTATCAGTGTTTTTTCTGAAGGGCAGTACAAATGAATATTCATTCCTGGAAAATCTGCTCCCATTGCAGGTAGTGCACTGAAAAAATAGGGGCCTCAATGCATCTTTGCTTTACGCCTGGAGGAGAGGCTGCGGGGCGTCTGCGGTCACAGCATCACAGGAGAGGCCCTGGCAGGTGGCCGATAGCCGCACCCTGTGTTATCAGAGCCCAGACCTCCAGCCTCTACCCCAAGAGCAGCTCTGGGACACCGGCAAGTCCCCAGCTTACACGCAGTTGCAGGGCAGCCGATCCCCCTGCGCAGGGAGGAGTTATCAGTGAAGCCATCAGCTGTGATCTGTTTTGTGTTTCTCATGTCAGCCATAAAGGGAGGTTTTTGTTGGTTGGTCTCTATGACCTGTTAATAGCCAGTAACGTATGAGTACTGCTTATATTATTATATAACAGTAACACAGTACCCATTTTACAGTCAAGAAAATTTGTTCAGAAGGATTGAGTGATTACACCAGGACCAGGGGCTATGAAATACCAGAGCCAGGATGTGAACTGGACTTTTTCCCCAAATCCGCGTCACCGTTTTGCACATGGATGAACACGACGGTCCGATACTGCACAGGACTGTAGAATGGGAAGGCAGCTCATCGCCTAGTTGGGTCACCTGCCTACGGGAATGCGTGCTGCCCCCACTCCTCACAGGTGACATAACCGTAGCCTGGCAGGCAGGGTGCTCACAGACTTCTAGCTCTCTGTGAGATTCCTGGTCTGACGTCAGCGCTACAAAGGCGTGTCTTCCACAGGATGACAATAAAGAGAATTTGCTAATAACGACTCTGTTTACTCGGAGAAGTTGCCAGGCTGCCCGTTGGATCTGCAGACCAGAGGCTTACCTGCCCTGCCTTTGTTCGCACCTGGCAGTCCACCCCTGTTTAGAGACGTGAGAAGGGACTGTCCTGGGCCAGCTCCATTCTCCCGGGTGGCTGCTGGTGTGCAGGGGTGGGGACGGGGCAAGGACGAGGGGGGATCCAGGCCCAGAGGATTCCAAAGAGGACCAGCTGGGTGCCCAGCTGTGTGAAGCTCTGTAAGGAACTGAGAGGCAGAGGAGATGACTGACTGCCCTGTCGGAGCGATGAGACTTACTGGCAATAGCCTGTTAGCAGCCAGCCAGGCACGGAGCTGAGCCATGAGGCAGTCACTGCTAAGGGAGTGTCAAAGGCCTATGGCTCAGTCAGGGCACCTCTGTGTGCAGGCACCTCCCCGAGGACCCGCATCCACCTGCCTAGGTAGAGCTGGCCGGCCCCCCGCGACTCCCTCAAAGGCCGCCCTTGGCTGTGGTGCCCAGGCCGGACCCTTCCCTCCCCGTGCCTAGGGCTGGAGGATGTGGGGGTGCAGGCGCTCTCCTGAGGAGCCCTGCTTTTCCTAGAAGGTGCAGCCCTGCTGTTCCTCAGCCTGCTTCTCAGGCTCTTTCCTGCATCTCATTTCTGGGAGCACAGGGCTCACCCACGACGGGACAAACCGGAAATGCTATAGGTGCTAAACCTGGTGCGGGTGCTGCAGGGGGTTGTTCCCGCCTGACTCTGCTGTTCCGCTCTCTGCCGCCCTCTGCTGCCCCTGGCCTTGCATCTGGGGCCGCCCAGGCTGCTCAGAGAGCCCACCCGCACCTGCTCCCATTCTCCCGCCTTCCCCAGCTCCCTGGATCTGGGGTCCTCCCCCGTCCCTACACAGACGCCTCAGAATGGATCCTGTGGGTTTGGCCCCTCAAGATCCCACTTCCTGCTGCACTGATTGGAGCCCAGGCCTGTTCATGGATGCTAAAGGGTCTGCAGGAGGAGGGTTCCTAGTAGTAGGTGGGGGTGCCTTCCTACTTGGGGGTGTGGCTGCTCTTTCTTACACATTCCGAGGCCTGGGAGAAGGAGAGGCGAGCAGGCAGGCTCCCCTGCCGTTCCCAGCGCCCTGGAGCAGACATCCCCGGGGACTTGCACGAAGTGCAGAGAGGAGTGCTGGTTGCAGAAGGCACCGATCTCCCACAAATGAGCCTCGGCCAGGACCACACGGGGTGTCCTGGGGTGCCTTACCTTCTAGCTGCCTCCCTTCCAAGGACCTCAGGCTGTGGCCTCTGACGGTGGAGAGCTCCACCCAGGGCTCTAACCGCTTGAGAATGCGCTGCTCTGAGCTAGGGCGCCTCCCTGGGGTTCTGTCTCCCACCTGTCAAGTAAGGGGTCTGGGTGAGGTGGTCCACGAGTGCACCCTGGCAGCCCGGCTTAACCTGGGTTACCTCTTGAGACGTCTCCGCCCCGCATCTTCTGGTCAGGACACCCGTGGAGAGAACCCTGCTCCCTGGGGCAGAGCTGAAGGAACGCGCTTGCTGGGCTGCCTCAGGACTGTGCCAGGACCGCATTCACCCTGCTCCCCCTCAAGGCCTGCTCTCTGGGTCCCTGGGGGGACGGGGCAGCAGGCAAAGACTTTGAAGCCATCTTACCAGCGTGTGTGCCCTGGCAAGGGGTCCAAGGAGAAGTCAACCCCTTGACCTAGCACCATCGTCCTTCCAGATACTGCGGGCTTGTGCGGGACCCCATGTGCCCGGCTCCCTGAAGACGAGGGAATCTCCTCTCCACCGTGAAGGCCGAGACACTTCCCTTTGCCTGTTTTCCCTCGACAGCCCCAAGCTGGCCCCAGGACCATCTCTGTTCTCTCCTCCCTGCATACGAGGCAGAGTAGGAAGGGAAGCTTTCTGCCGCTGGCGGGACCATTACCCACTGATTGGGTGTCAGCCATCTTCTGTCCCTAACCATGGGCCAGCCTTGCAGAGGAAGGACACTTTCCCACAGCCCCGCAGTTAGGAGAATGCCGCCGTCCCAGTCTGCCCAGGATGGTCCCTGTTTTAACATCCAGAGTCCCACATCCCCAGAAACACTGCAGTCCTGGGCAAATGGTGATAGCGGGTCATGCTAAGCCCATTGCCTCTCTTATACATAAGAGGCTTTCTGCAAACCCCAGAGCCCCTGGCCTCCTCCGGCCCTCCAGTCTGGTTGGGCTTCCCTGGTGGCTCAGGGCTAGGGGAGCAGCCGGTGCTGGGAGTCCTCAAGGCCTCATTGCCCTGCCAAGGCGTCAGCGGGAGCGTTGCCGCTGGGCCCCGAGGCCCTGGAGCACCCGGCGCCCCTCCTTCCCCCGGTCGCTCCTCCCCAGATGGCAGCCTGGTCGGCAGGACCTCACCTTGCCTGACTTCTGAACCAACAGGCCAGCTCTCGCGGGCCCAGAAGCGCCCCTGCCATTTGGGGGAGGCCAGCGAGGTGAGGCAGTGCTGGGCGCTGGTCTGGAAGCCTCCAACGGTGCCTTCCCAGTTTCCCCAGGTCCCACCTATTCCCGGGCCCCAGAGCCTGGTGTGGGGCTCAGTGGGGGATGGGCGCTCGCTGATCCACTTGGGATGAGGGGCAGGGGCTGTGGCCCCCGGGGAGGTGGGCGGGCCTCTCTGGCTTCCGGCTTCCAGAGGGGATCAGAGAGGAGTAAGCTGACCTCCAGGCCGCTAGAGCCCAGGGGGTTTGGTGGGGTTGGTTTTCGTCTGCACGGTCTGCAGAGTTGAGGACATGAGTAAAAGAGTGTGGAAGATTTACTGTTCCCAGAGCTGGGCAGGAGCCCCGTGTTTGCACAGCGGCTCCCGGGGAGCTGGGGCTGCGATGCTGGGACTCGGGGAAACCACCCTGGTGACGTGTAGGCAGCTCCCCACCAGGCAGAGTGTGCCCTCTGCTTCCCCGCCTTCCGCCCCTGTGAACCCCGAGCGGGCAGCTTGGTCTGAGAATCTCCAAGCCCACAGGCATGTGGTGGGCCGGTGAGGCGGTGCTGTCAGTGGGGGCCCCAAAGGAAGGGGCTCCAGGCTGGTCTCATCCTCTACTATCCACCCCGACAATGGGCCCAGCCTGGCTGGGGTGGTAGGGCCTGGCCTGGGGCTGCAACTTAGAACCTTCCAGTGAAAGTGACCTTGGTTGGACAGGGTTCACTGTTACCTCTGCATATGTATCCAAGGCCATAAAACCCATGTTTTGGTCACATTCCTGGGGCCACCAAAATACGGGCCACTTTTTGTACAATCAGTCCTTATGGTTCAAGACTGGTGGTGGGAGGAAGAAAGTCTGGGGGGCTGAGGGCAGCCCCCTCAGAGGTGACATGCTTCCCCTCGGGTCTGTCCCTGCAGTGTCTGTATGTCTGCATGTGTGTGTCTGTGCATTTGGCTTTATCTTTGTGGGTCTGGGTGTGTTTTTATGTGCATGTTTGTGTGTCTGTGTGCATATGGGTGTGTGTGTGTGTGTTCTGGGGGAAGGGCCCGAGGGAGGAGGAGAAATGTAAGGAGTCTGGGCTAAGTCTCTACAGAATTTCACCTCTAAGCCTGAAGAGGCAGACCTGATTCTGGCCAGTTTCTGCGTTTCTGGAGGGTCCCCGCAGCTCTAGCTGCCCCCTTCATGGACGATGTCAGGGAAATTTGCACACAGAGCACTTACCCACCAAAAGTGTCCTAGTGACCACACTAGTCCCCTCCCCTCCACATACTCAGCACTTCAGCTTTACCTGGGCAGGCGGGATCATAAGTTATTAGAAAGAATTAATCACGATGGTCATATACACGAATGTACACACATATGTAGACGTGTGTGTGCGTGCACATTTCCCCACAGGGCCTTCTGAATCTTAAGTCTTCCTCTCAAGACTGCTTCCCCAGGCGCGCTTGAACATTCGTGGGGCAGCAGTGCGGGTGCAAGGCCACATACTGCATGTGCAAAGGCCTAACAGTGACATCAAGTTAGCAAATTGTTAAACTAAAAACACTCTCTCCTTTGCCACGACACGCCTTCTCAAGGAGACGGAAGGCCAGATTCCAGTTTAGACTCCTTGAGTCCTTGGCTGTCCTGGAGCATGGGGAGGTGGGGAGAGCTGGGGGTGGAGATCACGCCCCATCCCTGCCCTCCTCCGCGGGGCCTGCGGGTGGCTTTGTACCCACTCCTCCTGCCTCAGGGCTGCGCCGGCTGTGGGTCCCGCCCCAGGGAAAGCAGCTGGTGCAGCCTCAGGGCCACGTGAATTCGGGGGTCTGGAAGGGGACGCATGGGCTCTGGGCGGGCGCACACTTCAGCCCTGTGAGCTTCTCGCTGCAGGAAGGGTGTGGAAGGGCCAGGACAGTGGGGCTGGGGCTGGGCGGAGGCCCTGAGGTGTGGCTCTCAGCGTCACACAAGGGCCAGCTGGCTTCTGGGAGGGGAGCTGCCTAGAGCTGGAAACGCTGTTGTCTGGTCTCCATGGGGGCTGAAATTTGGCCCATCGAATGAGGCACAGGTAAGAGGGCGGCGGCAGAGCCTCTCCATCCAGTGGGCCCCTCTCTTCTAAAGCTCCCCCCACACCCCTTTCAGGAGCTCTGCTTCCCGTCAGTACAGAGCCGCTGGGGCCCTGGACTCAGGCTCAGTGGAAAAATACCCAGAGGGATGCATTAGGATTCCCACTCACGTGTCCTCTCGGAAATTAATTGAGACAAACAGAGAACAACTCTAGTGTACAAATAGATGTACTCCAGAACTCTCTCACCGAACAGAATTCAATAAAAACTAAGGTGAGTCAAAGCTAATTGGAAAAAATGGATGTGAAGGGTCAAGAGAAGTCTGTGGGGGGGGAGCTGGCACGGCAACCTGTCCGCATTTTGGGGAGATCAGGACTGAATCGGGCACCTGCTCGGCAAATGCAGGCGTTGAGCCCCCACCCCAGCGTGACTGTGTCTGGAGACGGGCCTTTAGGGAGGTGGTTAAGATCAGCGAGGTCTTACGGGCCAGGCCCTGATCCAGCAGGACTGGTGCCATTACAGGAAGAGGATGGTGCACGGAAGCTCACACTCCTTCAAGCATGCGGAGAAGGGGCCGTCTGCAGGCTAGGAGGGGGTCCTCCCCGAAACCAGCCCTGCTGGCACCAAGCTTGATCTTGGACTTCCGGGCTCCAGACCTGAGAGAAATAGATTTCTGTTCTTTACGCCTCCACCTTGGCGGGGCCTGTCAGGCAGCCTGAGCAGACTCGTACGACTGGGTCCCCAGAGGAGACACTCACCCACCAGCAGAACAGGACAGGAGCAGCCCAGGGGCTCCTGGCCCGCCTGGCGCCCATCCCTCCGGAATTCACCTCACCGTGTGAGGAGGCTGGGTGCGGAGGAAAGAGGGGTACTGTCCAGGAGCCCCAAGGTCTGGATTCTAATCTGGCCTCCATCACTTGTTAGCAAGCCCGGCTGTCACTGGACTCTGCCAAGTTTCTATTTTTAACTCTGTGTAATGGGACTACTGATGTATGCCCTGCATAACTCACAGGGTAGATGGGAGCATGAGTAAAATTAATTAACAAGACGGCTTTGGGGTGGTGTAGAGCGAGGTAGATGTGAGAGGTTATTGTTTCTAACCCACACTGGCAGATCTGCCAGTTGTCATGTTTATCCAGTCGGACCCCATTTATTTAGTGTCCTGGGTACTAGGCCCCCTTGAAGCCCTGAGCACCCAGAACAGAACAGCATTGCCTTCAAGGCATTCACAGTCTGCGTGGAGACAGACACTCAAAAATGAGGAATTTATTATTTGCTGTAGGAACACGAATATGGAATATTTTGAAGGAATTTGCTGCAATTTACAACCATTTACCGATAGAGGCTTGTTGCCAAGAAAGAATTCATGTGGTCGATGTAGAAATTCCCACCGACTCCCGGCATGTAATTTTAAAGAAAACCAATGGAAGCAAATCATGTTTTGATCATGACCTCAGCAGCGTGGTTTCCATGCCAACACATCTGTGCAGAATAAAAAGCCCAAGACAAACTGCTGTCTCTAATTCACGATACGGCAAACGCTGGTTGAATCCCGTTTTTAACAGAGAACACCACCACACCCCAGCACCCCACCACACACCCAGTGCCCTGCCGAAGCGTGTGTGCCTCCACACACACACACACGCGATGGGAGGTGAACTGGGCCCCTGGAGGGGTCAGGTCAGGCTCTCCTTGAGGTCCTGGGTTCTGACGTTGCCCCTTACCTTTACGTCTCTCACAAAAGGCTCTCAGTTTCCTGATCTGTATAATAGGAGTAATGCTGCCTCGTAAGTTTTATTGGCATGAAACTGAAATGGGATCAAAGGTATTACCATGTTGAGAGAGCATGTAACAGGGTGGGCACACAGGCAGTCCAGGACACAGCTCACTCTGAAAGCCTTCTTCCATGGCTTAGTGGGGGTCTGAGTTACCACTATAATCCCCCAGTCCGGAAATGCGCCACTTTTATGAAACCTTCTAGAGAATGCCTTGAGATGGCTTCGGGTCGGAGCGAGAGTCGCCTGCGTGTTGACACCCAGGATAGCTCTCTTGGGGCCAGGGAGGTGCTGGGGACTGCGGAAGTGCCTGATAGAAGGCCCGAACCACCAGGCAGGAACTCTGAGAGGCAGGTGCCACCCTGGGACCCATCGGGTTATCTGGTCTAAAACCCCGCTGTGGGACGCAGAGCAGCGAGAGAGACAGAAGGGGCCGTAAGAATACTGAGTCCGCTCAAAAAGGTGAGTGAGCTGGAAGGAAATGGGGAGGTAGGAGAGAGGTGGGGCGGGGGCAGCGTCAGTGCCTGGGGAGGAGAGCCGCCAGCAGCCGGGCGTGGGCCTAGCACATGCCGCACCCCTTCGGAGGCCCGTCACTCCCCAGACACTGTCGTCTGGGAGGAGCCCCTGGCAGGGCTGGGGGGTGATGCTGACAGGGCAGAAGGATGCTGGCTGGGGGTGGGGCCACGGAGGCCACACAGACTGGGCGTCTCCGCCCCAACACGCTCTGTGCACTTGGACAAGCTACCGACTTTTCCCAAATCCCGTCTGTAAAATGGCAGTAATGCCCCCCTTAATGTGTTGTGGAAATAAAATAAGATGACGTGTGCAAAGAACTTTGCCCTTGTCAGAGCATCACCCCTTGGGTGCTTCCAGCCCCGCCTGGATGGTTCTCCCCAGTGCCCGCAGGTCCGCCCTGGCAGGTCCTCGCTGTCCTAAAGAGCACATCCTCCCAGCCCTGGGGAATTTCTGGTCCCTTTCTCTGCTTTAGTTTTACCCACAGCAGTTTTACCAGTCTATTTTGTTATCCGTTCTCTTCTCCACTAGAGCATAAGCTCCACGCAGGTTGGCTTTGTTTGCTGCTTTATGCCTGACATCCATCACGTAATCGTTTGTTGAATAATTACTTCATAAAAGAATGCATTAAGTTGTAGCTATATATGTTATTTACTGGGCGCTGTTGTGGGTCGTGGCCTTTAGAACAACCAGGTCTTAGGGTCCTCCTTACCAAAGGGTCCAGGCCCCCGTGTCAAAGGGGAGCGTCTTTCCCTCGGGTCCCAGAGGCCAGAGAAGGAAGACAGAATTCATGCGGAAGCCTCGGTCGGAGAGGCTCTCAGCCCCGGCTGCGCGCTGAAATCCCTATGGTGGTTGCCCGAAAGATGCCGAAGGCGGGCCCACTTCCAGAAATTCCGGTCTAACTGCTCTGGGATGGGGCCCAACGTCACACTTTCTCTGTAAGCTCACCTGTTGACCCTGATGTTGAGGCTAAAGCTGGTCTCGCACCAGGGCCAGCGCGGGCTGGAGGAGAGTGGGAAGGGGCTGAGGGACGTAGCTCAGCGGAAGAGGATCCGCGCCCTGCGGTGACCCCAGGTCACTGCCCTCCCCCCGGGCAGGGGTCCCTCCACCTCCATCCTCCACAGGCCCCAGCCAGGGAGGGACATGCAGACTCCTGTGGCTCCCAGAGTTCCTTCAGTCACAGCCACATGCAAGTGGGCCTGTGGAGGGTGAATGTCTCATTTTGCCCAGCCCGGTGCAGGCGCGTCTCCCTGACCCCCTGGGCTCCTTGCTTCACACCAGGGCCAGCAGAGGCCTGCTCTCTCGGCGCTTCTTCAGCGCATCAGACCACTGGAGGGACCGCTGGCACGCAGCCCGAGGGTGTGCATCTGTGAACGCCCGTCTGCCAGCCCGGGCGCCACACCTGGAGAATTTCTGCTCTGAAGAAACAAGGTCCTTGCACTCTGGGTTCTCTGAAACTAACCCGATTCAGGGAGGATCGGAGCCTGGCCCGCTCTTGGCAGTCCAGCTGTGCCCCTCGCCACACGTCACAGAAGCCACCCAAGCGGACTCTCCAGGCTCCTCCCGCATCTCCTTCAAACACCACAAAACGTGACCCGTGTCCTTCTGCTTCTCGGCCTTTTCCTCTGTTCTGGCTGCCGTGGGTCACCCTCGGGCACGGCGGGCTGTTCATGACCTTGGCCGTGCCATCACCTGCCCTGAATTCCCTCCCCTTTCCTCTGCCTGTTCCGTCTCCTCGCCAGAAGGAACGGGTTCTCGCTCAAATTATGTCATTTTATATGTACTTTATGTCAAAGATCCCGAGAGGCTGAACAGACCTCGAGAAGAGCGGGAGCAGGTGGGCGGGCCTGCCTTAAGGGGCTGTGGGGACACTGGCCACGGAGCATCCCTCCTCTGATCGGCCACCGAGTGACTCAGCAACTCGCCACCAAACCGTGGGCATTCCGGCCGATCTCGGCTCAGCTGAGCGCCAGCTGTCTCCTTGAAGCGGGGGCTCTTCTGGGCTAACTTGGATCTCAAGACCTTGCTGCTTTAGATGACCAGTCAGAACGTGATGTGTCTTTGCCGAAGGAGTGTGAGTTCCTCCAGGGTGGGCACTTGTTCATATTTGTGCCCCCAAGTTAGGCCTAAGGGACAGAGAAACACACAAGGCTCCCGCCTCGCGGAGCTCGTGGTCCGGGGAGGGGCTGTGAGACGTAATGTCACACTCATGATCATATGACCACCAGCCGCGAAGGAGGGGTGCAGGGCCCCGTGAGAGAAGCAAAGGGGAGCGGGACTCAGGGGGGTCAGGGAGGGACTCTGGGACTGGGGAAACAGGCTGAAGGGGACTCGTGTGGGGGGTCAGCTTGGGGTGGAGGGAATGGCACATACTTTAGAGACGGAATATTCTGGGGTTGGTGGAAGAATGGATGAGGTGGAGGAAGTGGCAGAAGAAGGTGGTAAAGATGTATCCCAGGTTTCTGACCTGAACTCCCAGAACGCTTCTGATGGGAAGCCTGCAGGGAGAGCATCGGGCCGGTCTGGCCCTGCCGGCTGGATGCCGGGAGTGTCCCCGGGTGGGGCGGGCACTGCCTGAGGCGACGGGCTGGGCCCTCTGTGGGACCAGGGCTGCTTCCTCCTGTGGACCCAGCGTTTCTCCAGGAGTGTGTTTGTGCCATCCAGCAACTCCAGAGCTACGCAGGGAGGCTTTGGAGGGGTCGGCTCCTGGGCTGGGCTCTGCTCCCCCCTGCTCCGCTGCCCACCCTCCTGGGGGGCTCTGCGCACCCGGCAGGTGGCTCCTGAGACACACAGAGGAGGAGGGAGCCTGGGTAGACCCGCTGAACCACCACAGTGTTAGAAATGATCAGCTCAGCTCCCCAAGCCCTGCTTAGAAGTGAGGCATGAACCCCCAATCTTCTGCAGCTTATCAGACGCGTGTTTTTGACAAATTCTGGACCCTGAGCATTGCCGCCCAAACGCCCGGAGCCAAAACGCCCGGGAAACAACAAGGCTGGAGCTCCACAGAGCGGCTCAGACTGTGCGTGAGGGGGAGCTGGCAAGAGAGCCCAGGACGGACTCCGGGCGGGCTCCAAGGGCAGGAGTCGAATCTGGAGAAGTGGAGAGTGTGTGCTGGGCTTGGGCTGTGCTGGGAGGTCCCCTCTGATGCGGACGCTCTTGTCTGACCCTCTTCACGCTTCTGCCACTGGGTGGGGTGGTCCACTCTTACGCCAGTTGTCACCACCCCCATACCCCCATGGCCCCAAAGACAAGGCAATACGTGTGTGTGTGTGCGTGTGTGTGCGTGTGGCATGGAAGGGTTTAGCTGAAACAGAGGTGCTGGCCCGGGACCATGACGTCTCTAATGGAAACCTTTCGCCAGCACATGGGGCTTACTCGTCCTGTGTCCTCAGCCTAGTGAGGGCTGCCGCAGGCGGCTAGTCCTGGGCAAATATCTGTGGCATCATTCTGTGAACAACTGCTTTGTGGGAATCGTGTAGAGGGGATAAGACGAGGAGGCGTCTTCCTGGGGCCAGCAGTGGAAGAGGCTGGAGTTTCCCCAGAGGGCTTGTGGAAGGCGGCTGTCTGAGGAGTCTAAGCAAGGGGGAGGGCGGGCAGAATGGGAGGGGAAGGGCCCACAGAGGGGCAGAGAGAGGGAGGGAGGTTGCCGATGCAGGGCAGAGGGGTGTCTGGGCAGGCCTTCTGCAGGCGGGAAGGGAAGGCAGAGGCGGAGGTTCGCAGGCCTAGACTCCCTTGCCTGCCAAGACCCTGGATGGAGGCATCGGAGGCGAGTGGAGACTGCGCTCTAGGCTGGCTGCTTTCCCAGCAGGGCCGCTCAGCAAGCCGAGGGTCTATGGACCTTTGTCAGTGTCCCCAGTGCCTCTCATGGCCTATCATCCATCCGCTCAGTGGCTCCCCTGCCTGTGACCTTAAGCCTCACCTTCCTTCCTTCAGTCATCCATCCATTCACTCATGAATTAATTTAAAACATCTGCTGAGTGCATTCCATATGCAGGCACAAGGGCTAGGCGGGCACAGACGTTTTCCAGGTGTGGTCCCTGGGCCGGCTGCGTCACTGTCACCCAGTGTGTCATTCTCTGTGGCTGCCCAAGTCACCCCAGAGCTCGGTGGGCCTCGACACCCGTTTCCCCTCAGAGTCCCTGTCGCTTCTGGGGCGGGTCTGTCAGGAAGTAGCAGGGAAAATACTGCTGGGCCGCGGTCATCTGAAGGCCGACTGGGCCTGGACGATTCACTTCCAAGGTGGCTCACTCGCTCGCGGCTGCCCGTTGGTGGGAGGCTCCAGTTCCACCCACGTGCTCCTCTGCAGGGCAGCATCCTCACAACAGGGCGCCGGCTTCTCCTGAGCAAACGATCCAAGAAAATAAGTGCCAACTGCGATTTCTTTTGTCACCTCGCCTGGGAAGTCACAGGCCGTCACTTCTGCAATACCTTACTGGTCGCACAAGTCACCCCTTTCAGTGTGGGAGGGAGCCCCACAATAGGGTTCACCAGGAAGCAAGAATCAGAAGGGCCACTTAGGAGACTGGGAACTTAGAAATGCAAACCTCAGGCCTAAGCCAACACCCACCGACTCAGACACTCCGGGAGTGGGCCCTGCAGCCGGGGTTGTGATAAGCCTGCCCAGTGGCTCAGACGCACACCAGAGTCTGGGGCTTACAGCAGTGATGTATGGAACGACCTCTGTTGCCGGCTGCTGGTGGCCTGGCTGGGACTGCTAAGCAGTCATGGAAGAGCGCTGCCCCCAGCACACGGGGACGCCAGGGACAGCTCCCCAGCGCAGCAGTTCAGGTCTGCCTCAGCCCGAGCTGCGCTGACGCTCCCCCATTCCTGGTCTGTCCCTCTCCCTGGGCCCTCTGTGTCCCCATTCCCCCACACTGTGCTTGTTCCCCCTTCTGCGGGATGAGCCGCTGTGGATGTGGTGGCATCCCGCACAGGGTCTCACACACACTGGCTGCTCAGTGAATGCATCCCTGCCTCCATTCCCTTTGTTCTGGACCCCACATGTGGAAGAGCTGGCTCCCGTGCCCTTCAGGGAACCAAAGGCTGGCCTTCCGCAGGGCCGAACATCTCCACGTCCACCAACATCTCAGACTTCCTCGTCTCCCCTAGTCTCTCCCTTCCCTGGATCTCCGAGCACCTAGAGGGACTCACAGAACCTGGCCCTTGATCCCACTGATGAATTTTGTCCTGTATTTTCCCCCTAAGATTCTCCAACTTTGCAGCTCTTATCACCATGGGCTATGGCCTTGCTTATTATTCTGTTTCCCGGCTGCTTCCTGCTTCCCATCACCACCCCGGTGCCTCCCACCTCTACCACAGGCTGAAGCCACCACCCCTCCCACCAGCCACCTGTGAGAGAACAGCCCCAGGGGCAAATGCCTCCAAGTTGGTTTGTCTTAGCTGACGAGCTCCTCCAGTGTGCACAGCCCTACGGCAGGTCCTGGGCTCCTGCGCGTCCCCTTTACATGCTGCCACCTGCGGAGCTCAGTCAGGTGCTGCCTGTGGTGGGAAGGGTGCAGGATTAGAGGCCTGCGGGATGCCTGGCTTTTCCGCTGCCAGCCAGGTGGGCCTGGGCAAGGCCTCACCGGTTGGAACTTCAGTGTCCTCCTCTATGAGGTGATCCCACAGCCACCCACATCTGTGAGGTCATGAACACCTGGGTGAGGAATGGGTATGACGCAGCTGACCGACAAAGCTGGCGAGGCAACGCGTGTTAGTGCTTAGGACCGACCAGGTATGTGACGCCTATTTATTAAATGCTCACTACGCATAGGGCCTGTGTCAGGCCCTGGGTATAAATGGCGGGAGAGGCCCCTTTGTTATCACCTGGGACTTTGCAAGGTTGTCATCCCCGAGGCCGAGGGCATGAAGGGGCCAGAGATGCCTGAGGCTGGGAGGAGGGGGCAGAACCCCGTGGAGGTGGGCTGGCAGGAGCTGGCGCCACACTAGCTGGTGCACAGGTAGCCCAGGGTCCTTTTCTTTGCGCCCCCAGGGACCCAGCGCCATCCTCACTTCTGCAGCTGACCTGGGTCTCCTGGTGGCTGGGGTCGGGGAGAGAGGGTGAGGGGGTCTTGGTGGGTTTGCCTGAGTTTGGTTTCCTGTGGAAGAGGCCCCTTGGAGTGCCTTGCCTTAGGCCACTGTCCCTCCGCTCCGCTATCCCTCAGGCCCCATCCTCCTTGCTTTTTAATGTGGCAACTGAACTGTAACTGACTTCAATATTCCTCAGGTTGTTTCCATTATTAAAACCAGGTGTCAGTTCTAATTATCTCCTGGACGAATTCCCCTGTGCAGCTGCTTAATTGCAGATGTAAACATGCTTAACAACATCACTTCAAAACCAAGGGAGAGAGGGAGGCTGTTTGGCAGAGGTCTGCTTGGGGCTGCCATGCCCCCGCTGTGGGCTTCTCCTAAGGAGCTGTGTTTGGCCCTCTCTTGCAAAGTGATGCTCTTGGGGTCCCTCTGGCCTGCTCGGGAAGGAAGGGAATCCTCTGCTTGCCTCTGATGAATTCATGTCCAAGAAGGATGATGGCCAGGGGTCATGGAAAGATCATGGAAGTGGAGTCAGACTGCATTTGGCCTCAGCCTTGTCACGAGCCAGCCAGTGGCCGTGGCCAAGTCACAGGCCCCCATGGGCATGGTGTTCCAGCTGCCTGGTGAGCGGAAAGGCGGAGGGCAGCCTCTGAAGTCCCTTTCTGCCCTGGTTTGTTGTTTCAAGAGGAGCCTCTGGGCTTGTTTCGTGCCTGTGATTGTGTGAATTCTGCCTGGTACCCCTCTGCTCTCCCCAGGCTGGACTTGCTCATGCATGCATCAGCCCTCCCCAGAGAGGATTCTGAGCCGCACAAGAGGTAAGAGATGAATGTCATGATGCTGCTCTCCTGGCAGCCTCCTGTAATGCTCTCATCCTGTGTCCTTGACAAACTTCAAGTGAAACACCATCGAGGCAGCCCTGGGGGCCGTCCAGCCCTGCCTGTCATGGCCGGTTGCCGTTTGGGTTTGTGTCTGAGCCCAGGCTTAAACTGCCCCCTCTCCGCCCAGTGCCTCTGTGTGAGGTGATAGTCTCCAGTATTGATTATCGCCGGAAGTGGTTTATCCTCGGTCATTAAGGAATTTTTTCGCATTTATTCAATAGCTGCTGAGCCCCCATCATGCGCGAGACCTTCCACGCATGCTGCGGGTGACACAGAACGCTCCTCCTCGGGAATGTGGTCTTACATAAAGCGTGTTTTATACATTGATTATCTGAGAGGTGTTGGAGATGATAGTATGTTTTGAGCATCTGGAGGCCTCTGCGCTGCCTGCATAATCCAGCAATGGCTAGTTTTTCAGTTAATGCAAAACTGTGTGTTAATCCTCTTTGGCCATAGAGCCGAGCACCTTGTAGGGGGCTCCCGCTCAGTCTCCACAGGACCCCTACTCTGGGGATGTGCAGTGAGGCCCAGTCACCTCCACTAGCTTGCCAAAGTCAAGTGACCAGTAGTGACAGAGCAGGGCCCATGTCAGGTCTGCCTGCCCCTGAACCCGTGGGGCTCAGCCCAGGACAACTGCTTTGTGGGAGGCTGACAGTCCCAGAAATACCGGCTAAGTGACAGTAAGTGAAGAGTGAGTGCTTGCGAGAATGAATCAGTGGACGAGCTTTGGCTGCGCGAGGCTTGAGGGGGGTCTGGGCTGCGCCCTCTGCCTCAGTGAATGGGGCCCAGGCCGTACTGCCAGGGGACTGTCTGTGGGTCCTCTCAGTGCTGGTCAGCTCTGCCTCGTGCTCCAGCCCCACTCCAGCACCATTCACCCATGTCTGCTTTATTTAAGTGGAGTCTCTGCTTTGAGTCAACCAGATAATTTCTTTCCATTTCATCTCACTCCCACCTGCATCCAGGCCTCCTTCCAGCCAAGCTATTATGCAGCCCGTTTCCTAGCCTGAGATCCGAGATACCCTGAGGTTTGGCCTCAGTGATTTCCTTATCTCCTTTCCAGATGCCCCGGGTGGAGGCCAGCTGAGGAGCGGGCGCCCAGCCTGATTTACTGCCCTCAGGCCCTCCTGACACCCTCACGCACAGGCTCTGCCCCGCTGAGGAGACACCCAAGAGCCGGGGCCCTAGGGGGCAGCTCTTCCACTGGGCCTTCCAAATGCAGGGCGGTGGATAAGGGGAGGCCAGTTTGGTGCCCCCTGGACAGGCCCCTGGAGATTCAAGGAGGGAGGCAGGACTTGGAGGGCGGGCCCGGAAGTCTGAGCTCCCTGCAGGCCAGGCAGCAAAGACAAGCAACCAGCCGTGGCCTTTTGTGCCCTCATCATCCGTGGTGTGGCCTTTGTGCTCCCCCAACGACCTCTGCCGTCCCGAGGAGGGCTGAGGGGCCCCTTGCCTCTGGATGCTGAGGCTGTCCTGGAGGGAGGGAGGGTCAGAGAGGGCAGGCTGACCCAGCGGATGACTCTGGGGCTCGGGGAGGACGCGCATCTCAGAGGGCGTGGGGACCCCCTGGGGCCTGTGCTGCAAGGTGACCCGGGAAGCCTGGCCCCCGGTGCCAAGGGACGGAGACAGGGCGGCAGGGAGTCTGACTTGTTGAGAGCTTGGTGTAGCCTGTGCCTGTCGCAGTCCCCTTCTGAGCTGGGCTCAGTGACCCTCATCCTCCAGAGGACGCTGAGGCCCAGGGAGGGCGAGTTGCTCAGCCGTATTCTCACAGTAGGTGGTGGGGCCTGGGTGTGAACCCAGGTGTGTCTGACGTCAAAGCCCACGTGGATCCTTAGGAGGGGGCGTTTCACCCCCGGCCCTTCCCCTCCTCGTGAGACGTGGACCCCTTTACCTCCCCCTGCAGCCACTCAGACTGCTTCTGGGGACAGAAGATGGAGAGAGAGAGAGAGAGAGAGAGAGAGAGTGCGTGTGTGCACCTGTGCTCACGGACAGCACACGTGCCCCGTGCGGGAAGCATGCAGAGGAGGAAGCCTCAGCCCCGAGGCCTCGGCGCACACGTGGGGCCTATGGCGCCTGCGCAGATGCGGCCTCCTCACCACACCCCCAGCTCCCCGGGGCAGGGGTCCCGAGGCTGCCCCCGGGCTTGGGGGAGGATTGTTACCGGGCCCTATGCTCTGGTCTCTTTCCCCAGGGCTGGTCGCAGATGCTGGCAAGTGGAGCGGGATCAAAACCAGCTTTATTTTACTCAATTCCCCCTTCTAGGTGCTGAAAAGCTTTAGGCGAAAAAAAGGCTCTTCCAGAAAATTATACCCTGCAACTCCCTTTCTGCTGCTCCTAGGAAGTCATTTAAGATGGAAATTAGAGCCCATTATTGCACATTTAATTACCCGCCAAATGAATGGCATATTTAATGGAAATGGCAAAATCCTTTAACATGTGTAAGATTTCTAGTTCATGCATCTCCAGACGTGTTGCAAAATAATTCATTAACTGGAGATTGGGAGCTGCCGGGGCTGCCTCGGGAGAGAAGCAGGGCCAAGGATGTGTGAGCCAATCAGCGGACGTCCCTGCCCCCTGGGACCCAGGGGCGGCAGCTGCGCCGGGGCCTCTGCGCGGGGAGAAGGGGGCGGGCCTGGCCAGCCCAGGTGAGTCCGTCCCTGCCGCCCCACCCACCTCCCGGGCTGCCGCTACAGCAGCGACCCGCAGAGGCGGGAGCCGCTCTGAGGCCTCCCTCGGTGGGCGCGCCGCACGGCCCCTCCCACCCCCCCGGTGTGCTCCAGGCTCTTGCTACATTTTAGGGATATTTGTTCATTCAGCCAGCCAGCTTTCATGGAACATCTGCTCTTTGTGGAAAATCTGTTTGTTATTTCAACCATGCAAACAACCAACCTTCTTATTAAATACCTATTATTCATTCGTTTCCTCATTCACTCATTTGTTTAAGTAATGAACTAACTTTCCAACATATATTAAATACCTGCTGATTTATTTACGTGACCAGTAAGCACCAAAGCACCTGCTATTTGCCCACCCATCTACCCACCCACCCAACTAACCACGCACCCACCCATCTACCCACCCAACAGCTAACCAAACAGTATTTGTTGAATACTGACTGTTCGCTCGTGCGGTCCACACACATCCACTGGGTCCCTTCTACACCACTGTGTAGACACTAGGGGAACAAAGATCAAAACATGTCCTGCCTTCAAGGAGCTTAGAGTCAAGTGATAATAAAAGAGCTGACATTTATACAGCATGGAATACACATGCCTGCACTGTGCTAAATGCTTTACATGTATTAACTCATTTGCTATGAAAGTTACCAGGAAGAAGCAGGGTCATAGATTAGAGAGAGAGGGTAAATAAATTTCTCAGCATTGCACAGCTTTTGAGTGATAGAGTTTCAGGGTTTGAACCCAGACAGAAAGATTTGAGCATGTGTGCTCCTGACCATGGCATTGCCTCCCTGGGAGGGACAGGGGTCCAGACGGACTGTGCACAGTCCTATGGGAGGAGAAGGAGGAGATGAATCGGCTCTGCGTGGAGGAGGGAGACGAGCTGGCATTTGCTCTGGATCCTGAGGAAGGCACAGGGCCTGTGTGCTGAGGCGAGGAAGCAGAACAGGCTGGGAACTGGGAAGTGCGGACATGCAGGACGCAGTTTCTACCCTCCCGGTGCTTTCAGCCTAGCAGGGAAATGATGCACGGATACAGATAACTTCACCGCAAGATGCAGTGGGGATGGGTGGCGGGTGTGAGATGGTGCGTGATGAATCATACAAGTGGCACCGATGAAATCTGTACCAGCAGGAGGAAAGAAGAACCCATCCAGCTAGAGGCGATGGAATCACAGAGGAGAAAGAGCTGAAGACAGACTTTGAACTGAGGCTGAGTAGGACCTCCTAAAACTCAGATGGGGCTGGGGAGAACATTCCAGTAGGCGGAATGGCATGTGAGGATGAAATGAGATAGACACAAGTGACTCCTGTTCGGACTCAGGCATGTGAGCCAGGAGTGGAAGAGCCTGGAAAGGGGGTGCGGTTGTGACAGGACTTGAATGCTCAGCCCAGGAGGGTGAGTGGGCAGAGCGCGCGTGGCTGAGCTGAGGCGGGAGGGTGCTGGTCGGCCTGTGTGTCGCCTCATCTGTGCCGGGGGAGCAGGTTCCTTCATGGGGCGCAGATGGCACCGCAGGTGTGGGAGGAGGGGCAGGCCGGGAAGCGTCCCTGTGCTGCCCTGCTGGTCAGAGCTGTGTCCCTCCAGAAACCTGTTTCTTTAGTATTCACTCTGAGTAATTGTAATATTCCGGTAGGTCTGGGGATCATTGGTCCATGCTATTTACAAATCACTTTCCCCTTTAATCTTGTAATTGGAAACTGTATTCTTATCCATATTTCATAGCCGAGAGCATTAAGGCTCAAAAGGGTTGTGAGGTGTCCAGTGTCAACTCAATAGCTGGGATTGAAACCCTCCTTTCTGCTTCTGTGTTCAGCTTCCTGGAAGAGCCAGAACCAAGCAAGAAGGCCTTTGTTAATAGTGGAGTCATGCCATTTTCTCAAACTCGTTTCATTTCATCTTCACCTGGCCGAATTTCACCCTTTTATTTTCCAAGCTCCATGTTAACACGGGCTCCGTGCAGCCCTCTGTGGTGCCCCAGGTGATCATGACCTGCTAGGCCTGCGGCTACACCAGGTTTGCATACACAGGTTTCTCTCCCCAGCTGTCTCTAAACTTTCAGAAACAGGCCGTATGTAATAGTGGTTAGCAGGAGGCTTCTCCGGTCTTGGGTCTCTTGGACTCGGTAATCTCAAGCCCACATCAGCCCTGTATCTCATCATTAGTTAGACGATGGCCTACCTATGAGACTCCAGTCCCTGCACCCCTCCACGTTTATCACCCCTCACTGTTTACACATTCCTTGTGAGTAATCACTTAGTAAATACTAGGTATCTTCTCATTGGGGTGGGTCAGAGGAACATGAGCCGGCCTAGTAGATAGAGAAAATGCCAGGCTGGGGGGAGGAAGGAGCCCTGCAGATAGGGTTTATCACATTTATGCCAAGTGGAGTCCAGGAAAGACCACTGTTGCACACCTACTATGTGCCAGGTACTTACACCATGTAATCTAATCTTCACAACAATCCTGTAAATGTGTATGTCTATTTTATTTTACTGAAACAAACTAAAGTTCAGAGGGGCAAAGTTCTCTCGGCCCCTCAACTAGTGGTAGCGAAGCCAGGACTTAAGCTCACATCTGTGTGACTGGGGAGTCCACACTGTCTGCCTCACCTGGGCCCCTGACATGGGAGTGCTGAGTCCAAGGGCCCAAGGCAGAGGGTCGCCACTCCATTTTCCAGGTTGCAGGTGAACCTCTCTGTCGCCTACTCCTGCCCACTGGCTGATTTCTCCAGAGGCCCTGGGGATGGCTGAGCCAGGGGCTGCCAAGCCCTGCCTCCAGACTGAGCGGGAGAGACTTCCAAGGTAGATCATGGCTTCCAAACGTAATTTACCTTAACGCGCGACTGTACGGTTCCTAATGGAAGCCCCGTGTGTGTGTCTCTGAGGCAGCCAATTATAGAAACTTTAATATAGAGGATGTCTAAGCCGAGGTAGTGTCACTTTTCTCAACAAATGGGATTGGGGGTAGGCCAGCTGGCCAGGGGCTGGCCTCTGGGGCTTCCGTGACTGTAGCTGAGATTCCAGGCTTCCAAGAAACTGTCAGAAGATCCCTTACCCTCCAGGAGTGGCCAGGGACCAGGCCTGAGGACCCCTTTGTCCTGTGCCGACCCCGCCCCACAGCCTGTCATGGCAGAACCAGGTTGCCAACACCTGCGTGGGAATTTGTGTGCACATGGACTGAATTCGTCATGTTAATGAAAAGATAGCGCAGAAGAAAGAAAAAAGGACTTTGTATGTATTAGTAAGTACTCTTCAAAGTAAGTGATGAGAAGGGGGTCTTGTAATGGATTGCTGGCATCTGAGGACACTGAGTCAAGTCAAAATTCAACCCTCATCTGAAAGGGTATATGGGAAAATGCTTAAAATACACCCAGGTAGGGGTTCCATTTACCTTCCTTCCATTTCTGACATTAATCTCCCCTCTTCTTCCCTCCCACACCAGAGCCGTCACCAAGGGGTTCCATGGGCTTCCAGCAGAGAGCCGCCCTCCCTTCTCGCTGTCGCTCAAGCCACACTTCATACTCCTGCTCAGGGGCAGAGTTCAGGCCCTGCACTCTGGAAGCAGGTGTGCGACCCACCTCCAGGGAAGTGTCTGCCCTGTCACATCTGGGCTGTAGACCCATGAGCCTCTGAGATTTCTGAGGGTCCCAAACGGAACCTCAAAGCACCTTGCTTAAAATCCTCATGGTTTAATATGGCGTTGGGAACAATCAACCTGCGACTACAATGTTAAGAAATTCTCTGAGTATGTCAGCGTGGAGAGGCCCTTTCTCTTGGGCCTGGAGGGCTGGGGCCTTTGGTGCTGTTGTGTGATGTGGGCATTTGGAGTGGGGATGTCTGTGTGAAGTGATGGAGAGCAGAAGTGTTCAGTGGCCAGGGGAACCTCCCTGTTCCCAGGCGGAGCACCAGAGTGGGAGAGCCCTGGGTCTTGGGGTTTAGGCTGGGCTCTGGCAGCCTGGCCCTCCTAGACAAGGGTCCTGGAAGCAGAGGGGAGCCTCGATGGGACCCTTGGAGGGAGCTTTGTGCCAAGGCCTTCCCGTCTGTCATCACTCAGCAATGCACCCATTTTCCCACTGGTGGGTCTTTGCATCCCGCCAGCCTTATACTTTTCCAAATTAGTCAAAGACATCGTCTCCTTGACGACATTTGCAAGGCTCTTCATCCCAGGCCTGGGCTCCTCTGCAGCCTCATTTCTACTGATGCTCTGTGTCACTGTCCACACCCTGCTGAGCTGGCCACCCCGTCACCTCCCTGCCATGGCACATGTTGTCCCCATGGCCTCCCTACTTCACACGCTCTCTACTTTGGCTCCTCTGCCTAGTCCATCTTCCATGTACCCTTCATGCTCAAGGTGAGAGGTCGCTTCCACCAGAAGTCTCTCCCACTGCCCACATCCAGGTAGATGCCCTCCCGCCCCTGTGTTTCCTTGGCATCTTGCGCTTACTCCATGAGAACACCTGTCACCCGCAGGGGAGGCTGCGCCATCTCAGGTTGGACAGGTGTGTCCATGGTCCATGTCCCTGGGTTTTATTTTAGCTCGGGCAGGAAGCAGCAGCTGTGGCTAATGCTAGTTCTCTGCTTCAATTTTGGGGCTGAAACCTCTCACACATCCCGATCAGGGGGTCTCCCTACAAAGGGCAGCTTCTCCCTGTGAAGGAAACCTCAGATCAGTGGTTGGTCCTGGGTAACCCAGGGGTCAGGGAGTTAAGGGCAAGTGGGTACGACGATTAATTTTATGTGTGAACTTGACTGGGCTAAGGGATGCCCAGAGAGCTGGTAGAACCTTTTTTCTAGGGTGTCTGTGCCTACAGAAGAGACAGCATTGGAATTGGTAGGCTGAGTAAAGACAATGGCCCTCCCAGGGTAGCTGGGCGTCATCCAGCCAGGGAAAGCTTGAATGGGACAAAAAGGGGGAGGAAGGGTGAATTCTCTCTATCATTCAAACTGAGACATCCATGTTCTCCTGCCCTCCAGTGTCAGCCTTTCTGGTTCTCGGATGTTTGGACTCAGACTGGGCCTTAGACTGTGAGCTTCCTTATTTGCAGGCCTGGCTTCCCTAAACCCCTGGCTAGCAGATGGCAGGTCCAGGGGCCTTTAGGCTCCCATACCCACGTGAGCCAATTCCTATAATAAATCTCTTATATGCCTCTGTGTTCATGGTACCGGTTTGGTTTCTCTGGAGAACACTGACTGATAAAGGGTGGAAATACATTCTTCCTTTGGTGCACCCCCTGGGTCTGGCATCACGGCCCATCTAACCTGCTCTGAGCTCTGCTTTCAGTGGGGTCGCGTGGGGGGTCATCAGATAGCCATATTCAGCCATTCCGTAGCTCTAGGTTTTCTACCTGATGGGGAAGAGTGTGAAAGCAGGAAATCCCAGGATATTCAGGGGAGGAGTGTGGAGAACACGCAGGTGTTAGCGCTGCCTGGCGGCCTGTGTTTGTGGGTAAACGGACTGCCTGGTTGTATTTCCTGGGCTTGGAGCTCATCTTCCCGTCCAGGTGGAATTTCAAAACCTGCTGGAGCAGAGAATCCTGGGACCGAAGCAGAACCCTGGAATCCTAATTACCTTATCTTCACACTATTATATATTTACATATCCTAATGACGAGATCACACATTTCAATTAGTATGTAATTATGAGGTCTATTACTTAAAGAAAAATACTTGGAGATAATTACACAATTATGAAGTACAATTAGAAAATGACATATAATTAAATTTAGAAAAGCATTTGATACAGTCCTACTCCGCCTCCTGTACAGAAGATTTCTCGTACTTTTCTCTCTCCTCTTTCTCTTCTTCAAGCACAGGTGCTGCTCAGTCCAGGCCCGGGCGAGCAAACTGGGCCCGGGGACACTGTTTCTTGGGGATGTGAGCCCTCATGACCTCTTGGGAGCCTGGGGACAGCTCTCGACGCGGGAAGCTCTACCTGCGGCTGGGGGTCCCCAGGGGTGTCTTTCCAGCCAAGGGAGTCGGTTGCCCGGCTTCTCCATCTGCTGGGAGTGCGGAGAGGGCGGGAGCAGGGTCGGCCTTGCACGCCCAGGGCTGGGAACGCTGCAGGCCGCCTGGGCCTTTGTCAGAAGCAAGAAACAGCTCACGTCGTGCACGGCTGCAGCGTGTCACCGTTTTGCAAAGGCCTTCAGCTCCGCAGCTCATTCAGTCCTCAGCACTGACTGATGAGGCAAGAGAACGGGTCAAGTGCCCTTGTTTCCCTTTCAGGACTTCGCCTTCCCTTGATCCCTGCGTCTCCACGTTCCTGGTTTTGTCTTCAGCTCCGATTTCCCTTCTCAGTCTTCCTCATCACCTCCCTTCCTATGTGGCTCCCAGATGACATCGTATTGCTCTCCAGAGTCCCGTCCTCTCTCCTGTCCTTGTCTTCTCTCTTTGGCAAATCGAATGGGGTAGAGGGAGTGCATAGGGTGGGCCGGGCGGCAGTGGGGAGGCAGCCAGATGGTGCCAAGAAACCTCTGGGGCGGAGCCTGGTCACTGCTGCACCCTCACGTCCCTTCCTTTGGGGCACTTAGAGTATCTTTCCCAGGGTTCCCTGCAGTCATGTGCGGCATGTAACCGTGGGCTGGAGGAAGGCATCCTTTTTCCAGGCTTGGCCCCAGAAGCTCCCCTCTCAGTCCTCCACTTCCCCGTTCATGGTTTGCTGGCTGAATATTGGTGTCTACCATGATGAAGCAGGGTCCCTACCGTCTCTGGAGCAGAGGCTCCTCTCTCTCTCTCACTACCATTGAGAGCTGGGGCAAGAAAATCTTCCATCGTCCTAAATTATTGAGACTTCTATCAGCGGCTGGTAAACTAAAACCCTTCCTGATGTGAAATGCAGTGCGGGCCCTGATATTTGTACTGGTGGTATTTTCGTTGTCTCCCCTGGTAGGTCTGAATAGAAGCCAGCTTAGAGTCAGAAGCTGGTAAAGCTGGTTAGCCTGTGGGTGGCTTAGCTGCCTCCCTGACATCTATTCCCCTTCCACTCGGTAATCACCGCAGTTTTGTCCAGGTCCCCACACCCGGTCTACACAGCCCATGTGCTTGGGGGAAGCTGTCCCCACCCTGAGCTCCACGGGCCTGAGTTCAAGAACTACCTCATTTCTTTGGCTTTAGTAATCCAGGCCAGTGGGGACCAGCCTTGACCTCAGGATTCACTCAGGAAGAGCTGTGACTGGATTCAGTCACCGACACGAGAGCAAGTTTCCTGGGGTCTGTTGGGAAAGGTGCTTCTTCACTGTTACGAAGGAGCCACAGATGAGCCAGAGCTCTGCAAACAGCCAAAGATCCGGACCCCAGCCAAACGATGAGTGTGGGGACCCTGCCCGCCCCTCAGGCCTGAGGGCCCTGTGTCCCTCGTGGGGCCCATCCTTTACCACCTCTTGCTGTGCTTCCAGGGTCACGAAGATATTAGCTTACGAAGTTTTTGACTGAAGTTATTGAAACCCAACTCAAGCCCACTGAACAGCAAGGATTTATGTGACTGGGGGACTGAAACAGGCTGTGGGGCGGGCGGGCCGTGTTCAAACCATGCTCTCGCTCCGTTTCTTTGAGATGCTCGGGCGCACTCTCTTCAGGCTGGGGTCCTGCGGCGATCCCCGGCTTCACCCTGGAAACAAGGTCCCAAGGAGGGAGGTTCCCCACTGACGGGTGTTTCGGACCTTCTCGGATCCTTCGGGCACTTGCCCATGACATTGGGCGACCTCCCACAGTCAGGCCCTTGCACCCGTTGCCTGTACATTACCAGCTTATTCTTAGAAATGATTGTGTTTCCCTTATTTCCCGGTTCTTGAGCAGAATGGGCACCTCGCTGCGGCTCCCGCTTGAGACGCACAGTCACAGGCTTGACCTCATCCTCTCCCTGGGCTTGAGTCCTCACCTCCATGGAATACCCCAAACCTGCGACTCCCGATGGGCTCTTCTGCAGCCCTCCACGGTCCTCTAGTTTCTACCACCGGCTACACAGGGCCCTGTGCACCCCAGGCAGGCCTCTCACACACAGTGTCCATGACGGATGCTTGTCCTTGGCTGTTGGGCTGGGTTTTCTGCCTCAGTTAGTGGTGCCTCGACTTACCTGATACTCAAGCTTGGAACCTCATCACTACCCTCACCTCCTTTCCTTCTGGCCCCCAGTGCATCCAGTAGATCACACGTCCTCCGTTGACATTTCTGAATAAGATTTTAACCTGCACCCTCTCTATTATCTCAGTGTTCACGACCGTCATCAAAGCTCTTATGTCTTTCCTGGATGATAAAGGCGGTTTCCTGACGGGTCTGTCTGCTCCCAGTCTCCTCCCAAATCCATCCTGCTGATGATCACCAGATCAAACTTTCTACAATAGAAATACCCATTCATTGGTATAAAGTCCCCTCATGGGCTCCGCATTGCTGCTGGCCATTAGCCTGCCGGTCGGGTCCCCTCACCTCTGGTACTGGCCACCTGCTCCCGCCGCTCCTTCTGCCCTGACGCCCCACACACCCTGCCTTTCAGCCATGCTGAATTATTTGCTCTTGTCTGAGGACATGTTGCTATATCACAACTAGGCACTTCTGCACACCCTCAGCTCCCTGCCTGAGACGTCTGCATCCACTTTCTTTGACTCCTGCATTCTCCCTCGTTTGCTACCCTACCTCACACTTACCTCCTCCGTGCACCTGCCCTCACCCTTCCTCCCACAAACAGCAGCTACATCTCGCACTTGCCAAGGCCGCACACGTACACATCCCTCCCATTGCACTCACCTCAGTGCCTTGCCATTATTTATGTATATGTCTGTTGGCTGCCCTGGACCACAGAGACATTTCCGCCGGGACTTGTTTATGGAAGGCTCGGCATGCGTCAGGCACTGGGCTGGGTGTGGGGGACAAAGAGATAAACACCACCAGTTAACACTCATATACTACTTACTAGGATCCGGTTCTACTCAGTGCACTTTGCATATGTTAATGTAAAGAGCAATGATTTGGTGGAGAGAATGTGAGCTAGGCTGGCCCTGCCTGGGGGTGGCAGTTGAGGGGGTCCATCCCATCCCCAGGAACTTGGAAATAAGGGAAATATGGTCATTTCCCCAAGAATTATGAAGCAATATACACACACAATTATTTTTGCAAATTTAGTTAGTGGGAGAGGCAGTGCTTGAATCCAGATTCCTCAGACGCAAGTCTCAGGTCCTTCCTGCTGCAGCACAGCTGTCTCACTCAGCCTCCTCTGGGTTCCTCGCCTGTCAGGCGGTCATCACATTCCTTCCTTTGCTACCTCATTTGATGTGTGAAAAGGATCCAATAAGGCAGTGACACAATTTTGCAAGCTATAAAGCTCGTACAGCTGTGAGTCACCTTTACATTTATCCATGTGTCTAAGGACCTTTATTTAACATCTGTGTTTGCCTAAAATAAGGCCCCTCTTAAAAATGCTCGCCCTCCAGGAGCTCCAAATCACACAAGAAAATGCTGCTGCTCCGGTCGTGTCAAAGGCTTTGCTTCTGGACCCTCCTTAGTAACTGAGACACGAGTCCCTCCACTGGGAGGACCATTTGCCTGCGTCTGGAGAGTTTCACCTCCTCTTTAATCTTCGCTCTGCTGTGTGCACCATCCCTTCTTCAGGCTAAACAACCCTGAGCCTCCAAGGAGACATGCCTGCCTGCACGTGGACGCCCCTCAGAAGCCAGGCTTGCCGGTGGCTGCACAGCAGGCCCTGCCACGGACTGACCTGGAGCTGGCCCGGCCACGCCCTCTGCCCCAGGCTAGAGCCCCCTGGACTCCGAGGCGGAACCCTGCCTTTCCCAGTGAGCAGGCAGCAGGCAGGCCTACGGGAAAGGCCTCAGCTGCCCCGAGATGTCCCCCCAGGGACGTCCTGGAGCAGCCGGGCAGCCTCTTTCCAGCCACGAGCTGACTGAGGGCAGGAGAGGCGCCTGGTCTCTTGGTCCTAGGGTGATGGAGGTGGTGCGGTGTCATCTTTTATCAACACGTCTCAGCCACACGTGACAGGGTTGCGCTGGCTGAAAACCACGGGAAGTTTGACATGGGCTCACCTGGGGGCAGGCAGGGTGGGAGGCCTGGTCTGACTGCGGCCTGTCCTGCTCTGCAGGGAGGGCTGGGAGGCCTGGACCCCTTCCTGCACTGGAGGACGTCAGTGAATCCCCTGCAGGTGGGATCCTCAAGAGCCTTGGACCTGGTTTCCCACAATGACGCTCAGAGAATATGATGGGGTTCCTCGCATCTACTGTCTCCTGGCTTCTGCTTTTTTCTTAAGCTTTTATTTTTTACCAACTGCTAAAAAACAAGTTTTAGTGTGTCAAAGGTAACCCAAGAGCCCAAGGTCAAGGTGTTGCTTCTAAGAGAAATGATTCCAAACTGCAGATCCGATTATATAATTTGCTCCTCATCCCCGTTCTGTTCCTCTTCCCCCACTTAAGACCACTGAGTACATTTAGGAGAATCCCTAAAGCGCCTATAATCCACCCAGCCTCCTCCCCAAGTCCCAGCCTCCCCTCTGCCTCCCTCCTCCTCTCTGCTCCAGCTCAACGGAGCCTCTTTCAATGTCTCAGGATATGCATCTCCCTTTGCTACCCCCAGGCTTAGGGCGAGCTGTCCTGCACCCCCTCCTCCCGGCTCTTCAGCTCTCCGGTTGCACCTGACTCTCCCTGGGAAGCCCCTCCTGCCTTGGGCACTTCAGCTTACCACAACCTTTGAGTCTCTGAGCAAACATCAGATATTCTGTGGTCTCGGAAATGCTTATTTCTCCGTTAAACAGAGCTAAGAGGACAGGGATGGCCATAGCCCCCGATACCAGGGGCTGAATGAATGGGTGCATGGAAACCTGTCTGCAGCCATCTGGGCTTCCGGGAGACCCAAGAGTTAGTGACTGCTGACATCTATGCGTGCTAGGCGGCGGCTCTGTGCGTCACCTCTCTTCCTCTGTCACTGGCCTACAATCCCACCTCATCTCACATGGAGTTACGCTGCTTCAGGGGTTTCTGGAGACTTTGGCTTCTCAGTATGTGTCAAAGCAAAGCACCCCTGGGGAAGGCATTGCTTCTGGGCTGCAGAGTAATGGTTTGCAGAGACTCCTCAGGGCGCGCTTATAACGGAGCGACTCACTTGATCCTTGTCCCCACCCCCAGCTCTTATTTCATATTTTCTGCTGCCTACCAGTTGGTGAAACCTTTTGAATTCTGCAGCAAGCTCTTGGGGGAAAGTGGCCCCCCAGCTCCCCCCAGGGTCACCACCCTGCTGGCGGGGCTTCTGAGCAGGGAGGGGGTGGGCTGGGTGCAACTTAGGGCCGCCCTTCTGCTGGGGTGGGGTGCCACCGCTGTTCTCCTGAGCACGTTTGGAAAAGGAAAAGAAGACACTATTGACATTCTGGTGAAGAATAAGGTGATAGGCCCCCGTGGAAATTTCAAAGCCAGTCCACAAGGGAGGTTGGGAGGGTAGTTATGGGATGACAGTTATTTGAAGCAATTGACCCCCTAAAATCCAGTGCTGGCCTTGCCGCCGGACTTGTTCTGCAGGACTTCACACTGGCTGTGTTTTGGCCCCAGGCTCCTGCAGGCAGCACGGTCATCATGTGCTTGGTTTCGAACTGAGCAGTCTGCTGGCAAAAATACTGAGTACGTACAGCCTTGTCTGCCCTTTATTTCAGGTTAATCTGGGCCATCTTAGGGCACGACGCGATCCGAGTGCACACAACCAGGGGCTTCGGCTGCAGCGTGTAAGCCAGGCGGGTGACAGCTGTCGCTTGGCTCTCTAGTCTCTGTCATTTTGGTTTGACGAGCACGTTTTTTATCAAGCATGACTAGGTATTTATTTTTGGTTGGGAACCATCTGTCCTCTAACAGGGAAGACATAGGAACCCTGCATAAAGTTCTTTCTTGTCATAACTCCTGGCTGGTAATGGGATGTGATGAATTCCAAAAGTTAATATTTGGAACCCAGCTTTTATGGTGCTTTGCTAAGAATGCTGTAGTCCTCTGGGAGTCTTCGTTAAATAATACTGAGATTAATTATTTGTGAGGAGCTGAATAAAGGAGTAGAGAGTCTGACCCCCTCAAAGGGAAGGGGAGAATTCTGAGAGCAGGAATGGCGGTGAGGAACCCTGCCTGGAGTCCAAGGGCTGTAGAAGGTCCCCAAGAGGGTGGCTGGGACGGTGGGTGGGGTCCGCCTCCAGCGAGCCCCTTCTAGGCAGCAGGATAGGGCAACCTGGGCTTGGACTGAGAGGGGGAGACGGAGTACTCCCTGAGCAGGGAAGTGAGGCCTGGACGCAGGTCTGGCTCCAGAGATGCTGGCTTCCAGGCTCAAGCTTCAACTCCATGGATAAATTTAGGGACCTTCCAGGTCAGACTGTCTGCCTCCCCTGCCACCCTTACCCAGGAAATAGGGACCTAGAAGGTTGAAGTGAGCAGCCTGAAGGCCCACGGGCAATTAGGGCGGAGGTCGAAAGCCGCCTGCCTCCGTGGGGCTGCGGGAGGGCTGGTGAGAGGGTGCTTTAGAGGAAGGGGGCAGGGCTTCCCGGAGGAGGGGCTGCGTTCCTTCCTTGCAACATCCTGGCCTCTGTTAAGTTCTGGGGTTTTCTAGGGAGGATAAAGACACTTCCCTCTGCTGGGGTAACTTGGAAAGTTTTCTTAAGTGGGTGAAATGAAAGGACTTTGCGGGAAAGAATGAAATGACTTCTCAGGACAGGCTCAAAGGGGTACATCTGACCTGGGTTTGTGTGGATCACAGAAGCTGCTCCTCTTTCATCATTGTGTCAGGAGGTAGAGTGGTTCGAGTGGTGTTCCCCAAAAGATAGGTCCGTGTTCTGAGCCCTGGAACCGGTGAATTTGACCTTAGCTGGAAAAGTGGTTTTTGCAGTCATAATCAAGGATCTTGGGACGAGGTCTTCATTGGGAGCTGGAGAGGCGCGGAAGACTGGCTTCTCCCCCACAGCCTGCGGGGGACCCCGGACTGCCGGCCTCGGGACTCGGAGGGAATGCATTTCTGTTGTCTCGAGCCATGTGTTTCTTGCGTCCCTCCTAGGAAACTGACACAGGAGGGGAACGTCTGGCTTTTCTGTTCTTCCTGAGGCACTGACTTCTCTCTGTTACCGGGGCTCCAGCACCACCTAGCCTAGCTCAGACCAGCTCTGACTCTGCAGGTTGCTGGAGCAAAGACCCCGCACCTCAGGAGACAGTGATGGGGGCTGCGGAGGCTGTGTTTCTGCGCATTATTTATTCTGTGCTTTGATTTCCTCACCTGTAGTATGGGAACGATAATTTTACTTCATGAAGAGTTGGTGAGGCTTGAAGAAATTTAGACATATATTTCTTTATAATATGTATTTACATATATAAGCATATATATTTAGACTTGTGCAGCAGACAGGAAGTGTGCAGTAAACATAGAGTATCACTATTTCCTCTTTGTGGATAGCAGATTAGTGGGGCCACCAAACAGCCTATCACCAAACCGAACACACTGAGAGGGAGAGGGAGGCTGTTGATTAGTGATACACTCGGAACAAAGTCCGCAGCAAGCGGTCCTGCGGTGGCCCTGTGGGGGTCCCACACTTTACCTGTCAGGTTTGGACAGCAGCTTCAGGTTCCTGTCCCCTCAGAAAGCCATAGAGGCTTTAGGCAAGAAACCCTTTAAAAGCCACTAGCTGCATAAAGTAAATAACAACAGAATACACACCCTTCCCTTTGTCCAATGAAGCCTTCTTGCCTCGAGATAACGGTGATCTTCCCAGCTGGGATGGGTGGGGACGTTCACACTGGCCTGCAGGGTCTACTCCTTTCGGCTTGAAGGTTGAACCACGAGCCTGTTAACAAAGGGTGGGGCAGAGGCTTGGAGGAAGTAAAGGGGTGGGATGTTCTCCCGCAGCTGGAGCCCAGGAGGAAGGCAGGGAGCACCGTCGGGGCGTGCAGTGGGCGCATCCTCAGAACACCCCTTTCTCCCGGCTGGCTGTTCCCCAGCGAGGGCACAGGCCATCTCCAGGGACGGTGTGTCCTCCAGCCTGGGGCCAGCCACACACGCACGTGGCCCCTGCTTTCCCACCAGCTTTTTGCTCTGCAACTGCCCAGAAGGCCCTCAGTGTTGACCTCTGGTCCCCAGATGCCTTTTCAAAATGAATATGAAAAGACTCAACAAATTTAACTATAAGGATTTGTCTCAACGCCACAATCTTGGTTCTGAGAGGGGGTAACTCATGGGCCTCTTCCAAGTGCTTGGTTCCCCGGGGGCCTGTTTCCCACATTTAGTGAGAGCAGGTGCTGGACAGCTGTTTCAGTAAAAGCAGGTGACATCTGGCAAAGGGCCACGGGTCCCTGCCGTCCTTGCCAAAGCCCCCTGACAAAGACCTCTGGGAGACCCAGTGACTATGCACACCTCCCTGAATGTGCTGAGAAGGGGGGCCTCACCTTGACAGTCTCAAGAGTGACTCAAAGGGGGGAGTGGGTCTTGTGATGGGGAGGTTTTGGGGGAGAAGTTATGAAGTGAGGTCAAGGGTTATATTGGTCAGAATTTATAACCAAGTGAGTTGCTGGAATAGTCAGTCTCGCCCCCGGAGCTTGACTTCATACGCAATTACTGTTAAAGACCCATAGTGTTATGGAGCCTATGGCTCTGTATGAACTGGTGTGAAAATATTTTGATTTTAGTTTATGTTGCAAAACTGGTTTCACACAGTTGATCTATTTTGCACGTCAGTCTAGTTTTGCACCTTGTGGTTTCAGTTTTATTTCTTACCGCTGAGGAAATCTGGTTTCCAAAGACCTGCCTCTCCTATGGTTCAGTTCAGGAAGGAATGCCCGGGGGCCCTAGAGTGGAGGCCGGCTCCTGCTGGGGACCTCCCAATCCCAGGCACCTCCCAACCCCGGACTCCTATGCTCCGCCAGGGAAAGTAAATCTTCTGCACTGGGGACCTCAGGGCCCTGGCTTCCTCACCACCATCACGTACACCCCTCCACCCCCACAGCCCCCCACCCACAGCCATCCTACCACCTCACTGAGCACCGCTTATCCAGCAAGACCTGTGCACCAGGAACTGTGCTGCGTGGGTGTGTAACCACTGGCTTTTCAATAGCCACTGCAGCTTTTAAAATGTTTGATTTTTTTTGGTATCTAGGTTCCCACACCACAATGCACAAATTTCAGTGTACACCACTGCGGCTCATCTGGGTTTGCGGTTCCCAGCGAGGAAGACATTGGTGCATCCTAGCCCAGAAATGCCTGGACAGGTATTCAGGCACCTGCATTTTAAAAGTATCCCACAGGCGGTTCCGATGTATACATAATGTCCAAGAACCACGGGAGGAAAGAATATTGTCGTTGTTTTACAGATGGGCCAGAGGGGGATTGAGAAGTTTCCCTGTGATCTCAGGAACGGCCAAATCTGGGTGAGTCTGGGCAGTAGTGGAGGAATCAAGAAAAAAGAATGACTCCTGTTGGGTGACCTGTTAATCTTGGTTTAGCAAGAGGGAGACTGAAGCCCAGAGAGTCCAACAAACCGCCCCAGTCCCACAGCTGACGAGGCGCCTGCTCTTTCCCAGACACCGCTGTGCCAGGAAGCGCCTCAGGCCGCCTGGGCGTCCCTTTGCCTGGCGGGATACTGCTCGGTTTCTGCTTCTGCCCCAGCGGGAACGTGGCTGCCCACCAGAGCGGCTGTCTGCTGCCCTGGCCTTCACAAGCAGAGCGTCTCGTCTTCCTCTTCACCTCCCTCCCCCAGCAGCCGCTCCCAGCACCCCTGTCAGGCTTCTGTCCTTCTTCCTGCTACTTTAATGCTTTTTCTCCTTTTCCTCTATCCAGTTATACTCCCTGTCTATCTTTTCTCCAACATATTTCTCCTTCCATCTGTCCACTGCTGTTCCAGGCCTTCATGCTCTCTGGATCCTCCATCCCTGAACCTGGCCGATCGATACCTCCATTTTCTTCGCCGAGTCATCTACTGTGAGATGATAGGAAATCTGTGTCTGGGTCTCTGGCCCTTGTGCCTGGCACTGGGCTCCTAAAACCCTTGTTTTTCCTATGTGCTCAGAGCACTAGGAGCATGTTTTGTTCCCGTGAGATGACTCTGGGGGGGCTCTGGCTGCTCCTGGATGGGGGTGGTCACCAGAGAGACTGAACCATGATTAAGAGCCTGGAATTTTCAGCCCGGTGCTCCAGGCTCTTTTCTAGAGAGGGGAGAGGGGCTGGAAGTGGAGCTAATAATTGAGCATGCCTACATGAGGAGGCCTCCGTAGAACCCCAGTGGGATGGTGCTCAGAGCTTCTAGGTTGGTGAACACACCCACCTCTGGGGAGGACAATGCACCCAGCTCCATGGGGTCCCAAGCTCCTGCACTTGGGACCCTCCCAGACCTCTTCCTGTGCATCCCCTCATCAGCTGTCCATCTGTGTCTTTTATCATGCCCTCTAGTAAACCAGTAAGCATAAATGGTTCTGTGAGCTGCTCTAGCAAATTAATTCAACCAGAGGAGGGGATTGTGGGAGCCTCTGATTTACGGCCGATCTGTTAGAAACGCAGATGACAACCTGGGCTTGTGATTGGCGTCTGAGTTGGGGTGGGGGTGGCCATCTTGTGGGGCTGAGCCCTCAACCTGTGGGGTGGGGTGCTGACCCCAGGTGGACAGTGTCAGGACTGAGTTAAATTCTTGGACACGCTGCTGGTGAACAGAGACTTGCCTGGTGGGGACCCCCCACGTCTCCATGTCCCCACATCTGATGTCAGAAATGTTTTGAGTGTGGTGGTGGCGTTAGTAAAGGAGAAACACAGAAGGAGTACCGGGTTTTTCCTACTCAGGAGGACAGAATAGAGGCTTTTCCAACACACCAACCCTGCACTCAGAAGCTTTGTTCTCCAGAAGGACCTGGGCTGTCGCTCCTGTCTCTAAAGCCCTATGGAGCCCAAACTGCTGCCCTTAAGGCCCTTCTGGAAGGGCTTCACTGAGCAAACAAGTGCATTAAAAAGCAACAAATGATAACAAATACATTTTTGCTTAAAAACTTACCCAAACAGCTAAGTAATTTGAACATTTCACTCCATGTTTGAATTCTTACTGAAACGTTAATGGATTGCCTTCAACATAATGTCAGTGTTGATAAAAATCAGAGTGAATTTGGACATAAACATTTGCTCTAATTCTTGTAACACAAACACTTCTAATAGTTATTCAGTTTCCTTAGAAAAATCAATTTCTTTCTATGTAATTATGGTTTGTGTAATGTTCAATATCCAGCTCTCAAAAGTATCTTTTATGCCCTCTTTGCTATTTCAAGAAATAGTTGCTTTTTGCTTTTATTCCACTTGAGATAAGATCAGCCTAGTACCATATCCAGTAAGCATATAAAATAGGGCCATTAATTCTAACAGTAAATCTATGATGAGCATTTATATAAAAAAGAATCTTTGGCTGTTTCAGGAAGTGTCTAAATACTGGATAAATCACTACCTTTTTTCCAAACATTGCAAATAATTGCTTGTGTTACGTTGACGATTTTCATCTCTATTGTAATGAAGAACTTTAATTCACCAGTTGTGAAACAAATTTATACATGTAATACGAAAATCAACATGGTTTTAAACATCATTTTTGGGCACAAGGCCCTTCTGTATGTTGGAGTGACCCTGAGTAACATACAAGTAATTACTTCTACTTACTTTTGTCTAAAATGCTTAGAAAAACATCACCTTTCTGGCTTCTTTGGCTGGATTCCAGCGTGGACCATATGTTAGAGCTGTCTAGTCACTGTAGTTAACACTAGCCACCGTCACAACCCTCAGATCTCAGTAGCTCATTGGCATAAAGCTTTATGCTGATCAGGTTGGGTTAAACTATTGGGCATCTTGCCTCCACTTGGTGACTCAGGGACCAGCCGGGCTCTTTCTATTTGGGCTTCTGCCAGGCCCTCAGATGCACATGTGGCGTGGGACCGGCTGGGGGCCGGGTTGGAAGTGGCATAAATCACTTCCTCTCATACCTATTGGCCATTCTACCACCAGAGGTCGGGGCAATGTTGAGGGGCACACGGGTTTGAGTTGGGACAACTACCTCCTAAAATTGGGCAAGCAAGTTCACCTCTAGGGTGGGTTGGGAGGGATGGACATCATAGAATTAGGAATCCTTGGGAACTAGGATGGGAAGCTTGCACTTTCTAAGTCTTAATTAGAAGATAAATTTCCTGGAGACTCAAACAGGAGACCAGAAGCTGTATCGTCTGTTTAACCTGCAGCCTGTGGGCTAGGTGAAGTCTACCTAAAGGTTTTTGCCAAACTAAGAAATTTAATTCACTAATACAAAACTCATGAAGAGGAAGAATAGCAGGGCACAGTGTTTATGCCCAGAGGCTTGGATCAATTAATAATGTAAAATTTACATATTTAAAATTGAATGTAATCATTTATGTCATTCTGAACTCTTCATGTTTTAATCACTGAAGCTGTCCTTTTCTACTTCAATGTGCATAAGGATTACCTGCGCATCTTGTTAAAATGCAGGTTCTGATTTGGTAGGACCCAAGATTCTGCATTTTTAACAAGCTTCTAGGTCATGCCCGTGGTGCTGGTCTGAGGAAAGCGGTAGCAAGGCCCCAAAGCAGAACACAAACAAAGCATTATAAAAGCTCATCCTCGAAGAAAAAATCATCGTGAATGCTCTCAACTCACTTTGGAGTCCTCTTCAATTTTGGTCCGTGTGTGCTGCTCATGGAGGGACCACATTAGTGGAGCTGGGAGGCCTTGGGTATAAATCCAGGCACTTCCACCCAGGGTATGTGAACCTGAGTAACTGACCTCTCGGAGCCTCTGTCTCCTTCTCTGCAAAGGGTTGTGAGGATCAGATGGAGGTCTGGATCGCATCTGGCCAGAACCGGCCCTGGGAAGGTGGAGGCTATGTCCTCGGCCCACCTTTGATGTCAGCGAAACCGTCATATGACTGGCATGCAGCTAAATTTCTCATCCTGGCCCTAGATTAAAACAACGAAGCCCTTCATGTGCTGAGCAGTGTTGCCGGGTCCCCCCAGACTTAGGGACCTGAGCTGACTTCTTCCATCTTCAGAATAGGATTCTGCCTTGAGGTCTGGAAAAGATTTCAGCAGAAGCATCCAGAACCTTCAGGCTTTGTTTCTTTCAGCCCGGGAGCCTCATTAGTCCTCCATCCACTGTGCTTGACTGACTGCTGGTCTCTGGACACAGTCCCTGGAATCCCCTTTCTGGGACCACACGAAACAAGCTTACGTGTAAGGCTCCATATGCTACCCCTTGGGTTCTGTAATCCACCTGTCCAGTTAAAAAATTTCATTTTTGATTTTTTAAGTTACACAAAAATGTATATTCCTTACCAAGAAGAGAAAAGAACATGGCTGAAAAGGCCAAAGTCTCATTCAATCCCAGTGCCGTCCCCTCACTCCTCTCCCCTAAAGGGACCGCGGTTTTGAGTTTAATTGCTCACTCTCTAATTTTGAAGATGAGTTTCTGTAATTGGAAATTCTGCAGATCCTTAGAAGTGTTTGTCAGGAATGTGAGGGTTTGTCCTACCATTCTGTTCTCTGCCTCTCACTGTGCTTCCTAAGGGAGCTCACCTAGACTCGCGGTTTCCACGGCTACCGGTGACAACCTCAGAATTTATAAGGATCACGTACCACAGTAACTTCAGAATTTATGTCTTTAGCCCCAGATCTCTCTCTCTGGAGTTCTAGAACTGTATATCCGAGTCTCCCCTGGATATCTCCATCTAGAACTCCCACAGGTACCTCAAACCCAACTTGTCTAAATCTCACCTTCCAAGCTTCCTTGTAAGGCTGTTCCTCCCCCTGGTCTTCCTCGATGTACTGAATCGCCCAAGCTGAAAGGAAATAGAAGCAAAAAAAAAAAAAAAAAAAGGAAGAGAAAATATAGTGATATTGGGTGCATGCACATTAAATGTTCTTATGAATCTGACAGTGTTAAAAAGGAAAACGTCCTAAAATATAGGTTTCTATTAAATTACATTAAAATAATACCTAATGTTGGCAAGGGTGGTGAAGCACATGGTGTTGAAAATGGATACAACCCCTGGGAAAGCAATCGGCAAGTGTGACAGGTGCGCACAAGTGCTCATCTATTTCGTTTGTCCTAGTAATTCCCTTTCTAGAATGCTAGCCTGAGGAAATAATCCAAAATACCAGAAAAATTATATTTGTGTAGATATTTACCCTGGTATTATTAATAAGAGTGAAAGAGGAAACAACTTTATCAATAACATAGAACATTTATTGAGTGCTTACTATCTAGTAGGCTCAGAGCTTTATGTCTATTAGCTCATTTTCTCCTTATAGAAAACTTGTGAGTTAAATGCTATTGTTACACCCACTTTAGAAAGTAGGAAGCTAGTGTTTAATGAATTTATTTTGCCCAAGGTCATGTAGCAAGTAAGTTACATGTTGAGATCGGAACTCACGTCAGGCTCCACAGCCTGTTACGCTGAACTTGGGTAAATCATGTAATTCACTAGTTAAGCATTATGCAGCTGTTAACAAGGTGGGTGCAAAGACTATGAGCATAAAAATATGACTCATTCATTCATTCAACAGCTACTGTTGCGTACATTCATTTGCTGGATGACTGAAACGTGAAACAAACAAAACAGGATGAAAAATGGTGTACATGCATATAAAAGATGTTGGAAAAATATCAGAAGGAAATGCAATAAATCATCACTTTGGTTCATATTAGAAGGGTGAAATTGTTGATTTTTTCTCTAATTTTCTACTTTTAACAGTGACAAATCTTTTTATTATGAGAAATTTCAAACACATATGAAAGTAGAGTGAATGGTATAATAAGTGCCTATGTACCCAGCACCCTGCTTTACCAATAATTACCTTGCAGCCAGTCTTGTTTCTTAATATTTCTACTCTTACCTTCTCCATCCTTAGATTGTTTTGAAGCAAATCTTAGAGATCTTATTTTATTCAGTTATATCTTTATACGATCGGCACTCTTTACAAATAACTATACTAACATTACCTACGTTATGAACAATTACCTAGTATAGCCAGATATCCAGTTAGTTGTTCATATCAGTCCTACTGTATCCCAGCTTATTTCTTTTAATAGTTATTTTGAATCGAGACCCAGATAAAGTCTATACCTTGTAACTAGTTGGTATGTTTTTAAATCTCTTTTTATTTCTAGGTTTCCTTTCCTCTTTTTCCTCCCTTTGCAATTTATCTGTTGAATAAACAGGGTCCTTCGTTTGTAGAGTTAGTTTCTTATTTTCTGAATTGTGTTGATTGCACGCTTGTGTCGTTTACTGTGTCCCTCTGCCACCTATGTCTTTTGTAGTTTGGTAGCTAGATATAAAGTCTAGAAGTCTATCTAGATAAAGACTAGATAGTCTTTATCAAACTCAGGGGCAATGTTTTAGGTAGGAATACTTCCTAGACGACACTATGCGTTTTCATCAGGAGGCATATAATATCTGGTTCGCTGTCATTTTGTGTTCTTGGTGCTTATTGGTGCTTGTTGCTTAGATCTGTGTTATTTGGTAGAAATATAATGCAAGCTACCTATGCAGTTTTAAACTTCCCAGTAGCCATACTAAACATTTCTAAGTAAAAATTAACTTAAATAATATATTTAATTCAATATATTCCACATATTATTTCAACTCGAACTCAAAACATCACTAATGAGGTACTCTGCATTCTTTTTTTATATGAAGTCTTTACAATTCAAGTCTTTATATGCATCTTACACTTATAGCACACCTCAGTTTGCTCTTGCCACATATCACGTGCTCAGTTGCCCCTGTCGCTAGTAGCTACTGCGCTGCACACAGCTACCACGGGCTAGATGCATTATGTCACTGGAGGCTGCAACATCATGGCGTTCTAATTCCATCATGCCTTCTCCATTTAGCTGACATACATCTGAAAAAGAAACTCACCCTCATCAACCATTTGCTTTTCTTGAGATAGTTCATAAAAACACAGTCATGGCAGATCTTGATTTCCCCCTTATTTGCCAGTTTTCAAATAATGAGTTAGTTTCTTAGCATGCTCCAAAGATGAGTCTTTCTTTTAATGTAACATTATGAACTCATGGATTTAAACCTATTAAATGTGTTTAAATAAATAATTGTTGTTATTTTTCTTACTGAAGCTCAGATTATCCCATCTTTTGCCCCCTAGGAGCCTCAAGTTGGCACTGTGTTTCCTTGACATGGCCTCACTTGTCTGCTAGATTTCTGGTAAGACAAGATGTTCTAGGCTCATCTTGCAAATTTTCTGCCCAAGACCTAGAATCAACCATTTCTCTTTGGACCCCTACTTCATTTTAGTGGGAAATAATTTTAAATACCATGACCTGGTGCTAGGGGTACTTGTTGCTACGAGCTTAGTTATTGATTTCAGATCTTTTCAGTGGGCAGAACTAGGAAATATTTAAAAAATATATATCATTAGTTCATATTGGTACTTTCCATTCAAATTCAGAACCACAAAGTTTTTATTTAAGATTGTATTTTTTAGATTTCCCATACGCTCCCTGCCCCAACGCATGCAGAGCGTCCTCTATCGGCAGCCCTCACTGGAAGGGTACGTGATGAACTAACATTGACACATTGTAATTACCCCAAAGTCCATAGCTTACTTTTAGGTTCACTCTTAGTGTTGTACATTTTATGGATTTGGCCAAACTATAATGTCATGTGTCCATTATTGTAGTGTCATACAAAGTATTTCCACTGCCCTAAAAAATCCTGTGCTCTGCCTGTTCATCCCTGGGCACGCCAGCCACTGTAAGCACGGATTTTTTTTAAACCATATCCATGGTTTTGTCTTTTCCAGAACACCAGGTAGTTGGAATCATATTATGTGTAGCATTTCTTTCGCTTACTAATATGCATTTAATGTTCCTCCATGTTTTTCATGGCTTCCTAGCCTATTTCTTTTGAGTGCCGAATCATATCCCCTTGCCCAGATGTGCCATGGCTCACCCACTGAGTGCCTTTTTGGTTGCTTTCAAGTGCCAGCATTCATAAATACAGCTGTATAAATACCTGTGTTCAGGATTTTGTATGACAAGTTTTCAACTCCTTTGGTGAAATACCAGACAGTGGAGTTGCTGGATAATATGGTTGGAGTGTGTTTAGTTTTATAACAAACTGCCAAGCTCTTCCAAAGTAGCTGTACCGTTTTGCACGCTCACAAGCAGCGAATGAGAATTCCTGTTGCTCCGGGTCCTTGTTAGCATTTGGCATCGTCAGTATTTTGGGTCTGTGTTATTCTAACCAGTGTGTAGTGTGGTATCCCATTGTTTTCATTTGCATTTTCTGTGGACAGATGATGGCCGGCATCTTTTCATATGCTTATTGGTTATCTGTGTATCTGCTATTAAGGTCTTTGGCTCTTGTTTTAATCTAGTTTGTTTTCTTATTGTTGAGTTTGAAGAGTTCCTTGTATATTTTGGATAATAGTCTTTTATCAAATATGCCTTCTGCTGATACTCTCTCCCAGTCTGTGGCTTGTCTTCTCCTTGGCATTATCTTTTGCAGAACAAAAAATTTTAAGGACTACAAGGTTTTCACTTAAATGTTTTGATTTTACATCTGTGTCTCCTTTCTTCCGTGCTGAAAACACTGGTTCCCAATGACGTCAAGAAAATCATTCATTTGCTTTATCCCTCAACAGTCTCAGACTAACAATGCCAACACTTGTACCAACAATATGATTATTAAAACATTTTCATTTTTTCCCCAGTTGCTACATAGGCTGGGTGTTTGGGTCCCCCTGCCTGCCTCCTAATTCATGAGTTGAAGCCCTAACTCCCAGTGGGATGGGCTCTGGAGATGAGCCCTTGGGAGGTAATGAGCATTAGACGAGTTCATGAGGGAGGGGCCTCCTGCTGGGGTTAGTGCCCTCATAAGAAGAGACAGAGGGCTTGTCCCCTTCCTCTCTGCCTTGTGAGGACACAGCCCCAGCGTTCTCACCAGAAACGGAGCCCTGCAGACCTTGGTCTTGGACTTCCAGAACCGTGAGAACCGAATTTCTGCTTTGGAAGCCCCCCAGTCTGTGGTGTTTTCTTATGGCACCCCAAGCAGGTTAAGTTCTTTTTGTCCTTAGGCATATTCTAGAACACATTTTAAATTGAGTTTTTAAAAAGGAAAAGGAAATTAGAAATCTAATAGATTTTGGAAGTTAACATTTTTTCTGATGTTCAGATTTTTTTCCTGAAGGGTAAACTCAGTGTAATGTAGGTTGAAAATTAGCTTCTGTTACCTATGGGGTACAATATGAAAACATTTGAAATATAAATTCTTTGTAACATTGTAGCTTACAACATAAATTGTTGAAAATGTTCTCAAGTTACTTTTGTCATTTGAGTAGGGAAATCACGAAGATAAAAAAAAACATGTGGAATTTAGAGCAATTTACTAAGAGACCTTTAACTGATTCAAAGTATTGAAAAATGTTGGTTTGGTTATTCAGTAAAGTGACGGAGAGTTATTTGGGGGAGGTACATGCACATCGTGTATAAACATATGCAAATACATGAGCACATATTTTATTAGCCTAGAATCTAAGAAATAACTGTACCATAGGTACAGATTCCTACAACTAAAGAATGAGAGCAACTTAAAAAACAATGATTGATTTGAACTCATTTCTTTCATTGTGAAGTAGTTCCAGTGATCGATAATCTAGTTGAAATACGTAGGCATCTGAAAACCCTAATGAATTTTGTACTTCTAGTTTGAAGACAGATCTAACTGAAATAAATGTTAAACCCTGAAATAATTCCCTTGTAGATCCCCAAATCATTTCAACTAATCCAAAGAGTATTTCTACCAACACTGCGTGCCATTTCATTTTGCTTTTGACTCATGCAGTGTAAATGAAGAATTGATCCACGATGTATAGTGTTTTGTAAATAGCAATACTCGAAAATTTCCAGTTCAGCCTATATCTACCAGTGAGAAAACTACAGTGTTTTAAATTTATTCATTTATTGCCATTACAGTAAACAGCAAAGAGGTCAAGGTAACCAGACTATAAACGCATGTGAGGTGGACAGGATTAAACTCACCTGGCCACTTGCTAGGGCATGGAATACCTCTGAGAACCTGGGAGCATCATTTGGAGCTCAAGGACAGAGTTTCCTTCCCTCTCTGTTTTGCTCACTGGACATTGTGCAAGGCCGTGGCACCCAGCCCCATAGGATGTTAGGGCCAGGGGCCCGCTTAGAGATCTAGTCCCAACCCTCTTCTTTAAAGATGAGGGATCTGAGGTCTCAGAGGGATGGCAAACGTTTCCAAAGATTGTAAAGTTAGCTACTTTCAGAACTCAGATCCATATCGTGAATAATAAAAATACATAAAATTGAAAATGTCAGAATCCAGTTGTTCTTTGGCAGAGTTAATTTAGTCCTATAGAGTTGGAACTGACTGGCTTCCCTGCTGGGATGTGGTAAGGTAAAATAGGACTTAGGATTTAGGAAGGAGACCCATAGAATAGCTCCCTCCTGCTTCTGAAATAGTTCTAGAGTTCTACTGATGTGATGGCGTGATGCTATTCTGCAAATGAAGTTCAGTTTAGCATAGCCACTTCAGTTTCCCTGGATGTACGAAAGCCCGGACTCACTTCCAAAGATGGCTTCTTTCATAACCAGCCCAAAGTGAGCTGGAAACTGAGCATATGTGGGTAGCTATCAAATGTAAAGAAATGTCACAGTTCACATGGGCTGCTGTTTTCCTTTTAAAAAGAGGAAATTTAATACCCCAAATATCTGATATAACTAGTTGAATTGGGGGTTAAGGGGTAGAGGTGGGGGGTATGTGGGTGCTATTTGTCTGTAGGAAGATCTGTAGGAAAGAGAACTTGAGAGGGTCGGAGATGCCTTACTTCTGAGAGTGATATGCCTCTAATTTTTTTCATATTGGACGTGATCACCCTAAATATATAATAATAAACAGCATACTTGGAAATTGTAGTATGTCCTGGATAGCTACAGTTCCACCCCTCTGGTGACTGAGTCAGTGCCCAGCCAGCTTCCACTTAGACCCTTGGACATGGAGGAAACCGTGGAAGAAGAGGCACACAGAAGGGAACCTCTAATCTCACTGGTGAGACTGGGCTGTGGCTGATATGCAGCTCATATATTCCAGGATAGGGAGAGCCTCAAATCTGCAAGCCTGGAAGCATAGTATTCAGGAAGATGGAGACAGACTAGCCCAAGACTATGATCTCTGAATCTGGCAGATGGAGACCCGATAAGACCTTTACTACACATGCTCCCAGTCATCCTGTGAGAGCTGGGTTTCGGGCTAATAGGCTCCAGCCCACTGCACATGTGAGGCTTACCAAGCAACAGGCAGAAATGTGAGGGAAGATGCAGCCTATTGCAAAGGTGCCAAGAGAGGCAATTCCAAAGAATGTCAAGAAAGCTGATCAAACTGAAATCATTGAAAATTATGAAGAAGCTTTGAGGGGTGATTTCCATAATGCAGAATTTCTTAAACTTCATGGTGCATCAGAGTTACTGGATTGCATTTAAAAGCTCCAGGTTTGCAGGCTCCGCTCCAGATTCTGGTTCTTTGGTCAATGTAATGCTTTGGAATATGCATTTGATGTGCACTTCACAGGCGGTTCTGCAGCAAGGGATCCGTGAACCACCCTGTGAAAAGCACTGCTATACAGAGATGGTTTAGGGGGCCGGGGGGGGGCGTGGCAGGTTGTTCACAGGTGGTGGGAAAGTGAGAAGCAACATGTGTGACCTGTTGGAAAACTTTGACAGTTGAAGGAAAGAAAAAGGGACAAGGGAGAATAGCTGGAAAAGGTGGCAAGTTGAGGAAATAGTTTATGTGATCAGGAGACTAACCTGTTTATAGGCAGAGAAGGAGGGTTTTGGGTCAGTCAGGGCTCATGCTTACAAGTAAAAGAATAATGAAGTCAAAACTGGTTTAAGCAAAAAGGAGAATGTATTGGCCTATGAAACCGAAAAATCTTTGGGGGAACTCAAATGAGGACTAGGACCCTGTTTATTTCTATCTCGTGTCTCCTTTATTTTGGCTACATTAACAAGCCCCTCATGGTGGCAAGATGGCTGCCAGAAGTGGAACACATCCTTCCAGGTTCTAGTTCAGCAGAAAAGAGTGTAGGCCTGTCTCCCAGCAGTTACAACAAAAAGCCCCATTGGTCACATATTCATTCCTGAACCAATCACTGTAGCTAGGAAAATGCAATGCTCCCATTGGTCGGTCTTCAGTCTCTGCCCCCTCCCTTGAGTGATGGCGGTCAATTGTACAAAAGTCCTGTTGACCAAGGGCTGACAAGGTTTTGTGTTCCAGATGAAAACTAGGGTGCTGTTACTAGAAGGAGGATGAATAGATATTAAAAACATTTTAAAAAGTCAGACGTCTAATATGAAGATAATTGATGAGCTAGGAATAGGTAGCTAGTTAGTTCCATTCCCTTTTATTTTTTATATTATGAAATATTTAAAACATACAAGAATAAAAAGTAATAAAACAAACTCCCTTGTATTTACATCTAGCTTTCTGAAGGATTATCTGTAAGCCACTTTTGCTTAGAAAATCTACTTATGTAACAGCTTGTTTTCATAGATTAAGGGAAAAATCGGATCATCTAAGTAGGTGCAAAAAAAAGCATTTGATAAAATTTAACACTCTTTCAAGGTTAAAAAAACTCTTAGCAGATTAATATTAGACAAGGGATAAGAGCTTTCTTAACATGATCAAAGATATCTCTAAAAGACCTATTGCAAACATCACACTTAATGGTGAGATTGTAGAAGTATTCCCATTAAAAACAGGAATAAGACAAGGACCACTGTCATTGATATTCTATGGCCAATGCAATAAAACAAGAAAATGAATAAGAGGTAAAGGATTGGAAAGAAATACAAAGCTCTCTTTATTTCTAGATGATGTGATTCAAAGTGCCAAGAGAATCTAAACATCTGCTTAAAAAACCCCTTTGGGAAATGGGCAAGGTGAGGGTGAAAGTCAGGCCCAGAATGGATGAAAGAATCCGAGCGTGGGAATTTGGGAGATGAGGAAATAGACACGACATGAAGGAAGAAACTCTGCTTATGAGTATCTGCTCCTCTGTGGGCATCTTGAATCCTCTTTTCTCAGTGTGGGCAAGAGCTAGTTTTCATTCCCTTCTGCTCGATCTCCTCACCTACTTCTTCCCTTTCTTCCAAGAAAGAGACATGGTGGGTTATGATTTCTTTCCTCTCTGTTCCTTCTGGATTTGCACAAAGAAGAGACCCAAAGATGCTTCCAGAACTCAGCCGGGACCCTCCCTTCATTCCTGAATAACAATCTCCATTTAGGGAAGCTGGTCAGATATCAGTCTCCTTAGAACCCAGATCAGGACTGGCGCTGATAAACTCTCGCTCTTTTCTCTCCTGTAGTATTTTTGAATACCTAAGTCAAGACTCAGAGAGCCCAAAGGAAAATTTATTGATAAGAAACAGAAATGATGTTGAGCATTCACCTAGTCCTGAAGACGTCCTTGAGAACAGAGACTCCCTCTGATTCCTGAACTCCTCTTGCAGCCTCCTCCTTTCCCTTTCCCGCGTTGCTGCGAGCCTCTGAGACAAAAAGCAAGAGCCATCTCTTTGTTCAGGAGCAAAGGTCCCAGCTTATTCTTGGTTCTCTTGGTTGGCTTCCAGGGCCCTGGCCATCGCCTGCTGAGGTCAGCTGAGAGGCCAGTGCTGCCGTCACGGACACTCGCCTGGGAGGGTCTGTCCCGGGGCTCATCCAGGCCCCAGCTCCAGGAGATGAACTGCGGGTGGCTCTTCTATTTTTAGGTCCTGGGATGTTGCCCATGAAGAAGCCAGTGACCTGGAAGAGCAGTTCTGCCTCTGGTCTGGATTATTTCTGACTCCCTCATTTCCCTTACTGTTCTACCAGAATTTCCCGCTGTCTATAGGAATGGGATGAAATGACCCGGAGTTCACTGAACTGGACCTTAGTCTGAGAACACGGAGCCTGCCAAGACTCCGGCTACCAGGACTGGTGTTAGGCACAACAGCCTGGACTGCTTGTGACACTCAGGGATCTCCAAGACTTCTTACCACACTTTCCTGTCAGTGAAACATTTTTGAGCATACACTCCAGTTTTTGCTTATGTATTTATTCATAAATGCTCTACATATATATTTGATTTAATATATGTCATAAAACTCATATGGGAGATAGGAAATTTACAGGTTGAGATGGTTCTAAAGGATCAGAAGGCCTCATATTCCTTTCTTGTACTTCACAGATCTCCTGTCATCCCACTGTGGAAACTCTGCTCTACATAGGGAAATGAGAAAATGTTTTTTGGAGACTGTTTTTTTGAACCACAGTCTAGCTATTGTTGATATGAGGAATAATGGAAAGACTTTTGCTGGCAAAAGTATTTTCTCTTTCCCAATAGATAGTGATCAATATCTGAAAATTCTTTATTAGAGAATTGATAACTTTTGGGTTAAGCATTGCCTCCTCTCTGAGGTCTCTTAAAACACAAATCTTCCTGAAAGAAGTTGAGAGAAGCAGCAGGTTATAGCTCTGGTCCTTTGGGTTGATGCCTAAATTGTCAGAGCTCCAGATGCCCAATGTAGTGCCTGGCACATGTCACAAGAGCTCAATAAATATTTGTTGAACGAGTGAATGCGTGTAGAAAAGACACAGAAGGGGAAAGTCCAAGAGCAAGAAGAAAGGATGCTGGCGCGTGAGGTTGTTTCCTCCTCTTTCGAATTCAGGACAGCCCGGCCGCTCCCAGGTCAGGGCTCCTCTTGCTCTGAAACTCTGCCTGTCAGGACTGCGAGGGAGTCCAGGTCCCTCCAGGTGTGAGAATGGCCCCGCGACCCTGTAGACATTGGGCAAGAGGTCCCTTTGTGCCTCTGTGTTACGCTTAGCAGAGATGCTGCCGACGACCACGGCCTCACTGGGTTCCTAGAGCCGCCCAGGGTGAGGGAGGGTCTATCGCTTCACAGACTCGGCCGGTATTTCTGGCACCAAAGAGGACCCGCCCCCTTCGGTATCTTCAGGGCATTTCCTTGGGCAGTAGAAGGAGGCTTCCCTTTCCAGAGAAAAGATACATGGTGAAACGGATTCTACTCACCTAGAGTAGGGCTGGTTTTTGTTTCTTTCTTTCTTTTTTGACTCCCTTTGCCCAAAAGTAGAAAAGGTTTTTCAGAGTTTGGTTTAAGATGATAGTCTGAGCAAGGACATCCATTCCCCTTTACAGTTTAGAGTTTCTTTATAGCCCTAGAAATAAAGATATGTATGATGTCTAGGTATCTGTGGACATGAATTCATCTCCTTAAAAAGCACGAACTTGATCTGAATTGCAGTGAATTTATAGGTTTACTTGGCAATATTGAACCTCCACATTCAAGAAAATGATATGTTTCTGTATCTCTCAAAATATTCCAGCCTTCTTTAATATATTCCAGCCATATTTTATATTTATTTTCATCATATGGATCAGTTGAGTTTTTATTTGTTTAATTCTAGGCATTTTATATTCTGTTTTACTATTGCGTATTGGTTATTTTTTCTACTGTATTTTTTATTGTAGTAAAATATACATAACACATAATTTACCATTTTAACCGTTTTTAAGTGTGTACTTCAGTGGCATTAAGTATATTCATAAGGTGTGACCATTATCCCTGTCCATTTCTATAACTTTTTCAATCATTCCAAACAGAAACTCTGCACCCATTAAATAACAATTCCTCATTCCCTCCTCCCCCAGCCCCTGGTCTCCTCTATTCTACTTCTGTCGATGAATTCGCCTATTCTAAGTAACTTTATGCGTGAGACCTTGGCACACACCATGCCCCATGCCTCTCTCCCACTTGGACATTCCTGAGTCATATCCTTTTGTAATCTAGAAAGTAATTCAGTAAGTACAATGTTTCTCTGAGTTCTGTGAACTACTCTAACAGATTAATTGAACCCAAAGAGGGTTCAGACCCTGAGTTTTGTCCACTAAGTCACAGTTTAGAATAAGGTAAGTGAGCTTGGGACATTCATGTATCATACCTAAAGCACAAATCTCACCAAGGATGAGCTTCCTTCTCTCTTCCTTGATCTCCTTGGTAGCCCACTCCTTACTCAAGCTTCTGTAAGGGAAGTGCGCTCCCTCTCAGTCAGCCTGGAATACCTTCTCCTTACCTCTTGTCTCCTGCCCATCTGCCTGTCTCACCCCGCCCCTCTTCTCCCTGTATCAGAACAAGGCTTTTAAAAGCAGCTCACAATGTGCCTCCTCTAGGTGGTCTTCCCAGACTGAGCCCCCCACACTCCTCTGCCTCCCAGCTGCCTGTCAGTCCTGCTGGGTCTGTTGCCGGGCTGTCATACAGGCATTGGGGGCTCTCTCACATGCACTTCTGTGCACACCAGGAACCGAATGTTCACAGCAGCATCATTCATAATAGACAAAAAGTGGAAACAACCCACCCAAATGTCCACCAACTGGTAAACGTATAAACAAAATTGGTGTATCTATTTAATGGAGTATTAGCCACAGGAAGGAATGAACTATTGATTCATGTGTGGGAGTCTTGTATTCTGTCCTACTGAGAGTTCCCCAAGAGCAGGGCCTACCGCTTCTTCATCTGTGTTCCCTTCTGTTCCCAGCTCTGCTGCCCATGGAGTCTGGGGACAAGAGCCAGCGACCATTGAGGTCTGTCTTGACTTGGCCGCCTGCAAGGTATGACAAGAGAGCGGTTCTTTCTAAAAGAGAACATGGATCCCCAAAGGGGCTTAGCCATTGCATCCATAAAATAACTCAGAAAGGGGAAGCCCTGGACCTCCTCACCATTCCTTCCTCCCAGATACAAGTCTAGCCAGGGGTCAAGATGACATGCATACATGCTCTTCATCCTCTTCCCCCTTTTGCCTCTTGGCTAACATCCAAGTCAGTCAGGGCTCCTGACAGCTGGTGAGCTGAAGAGGCAGATGTGTGTGGTGGGGACACTGGACCAGGAGCTTGACTATCTGGGTCTCCTTCCCACTCTTCCACTTCCCAGTTGTGAGTCCTGGGGCAAGGGGTTTCCGTTTCCTCAACTGCAAAGTACTAGAGCGTGAGATCGTTCAGGGCCTGTTTTACATACTTAACGCAGTGCCTGGACGTAGGCCCAGCCTGTCTCCCTTATTTGAATGGTGCCTGAAGACCTACCTCCCCTACCTTATCGGGTTGCTCTGAATGTCTCATGAGTCATGCAGGTGGAGGACCACTGAACTATAAAGCCTTATAAGGTGTAAGGTTTTGCAGTTGTCGTGGATGGAAGACACCATCCCTGCTCTGGCCAGAGAGTAAGAGACTGGCCTGCTTTTACATAGTTTTGGCGATTGTTCGAAACAGCTTTATGTCTTTTTCTGTGGCTTCTGAAAATTGGAAACCACCCAGATGGCAATCAATAGGCAAAAGATTAGCAAGCTGTGGTCCATCCACACGAGGGAGTGCTACTTGGTAATATCAAGAACAAAGCGTGGAGGCTGAGGACATGCTGTGTGAGTCCATTCGTAGAAGACTCTAGAAAAAGCAAAGTGACCTAAAGTGAAAGAAGGCACATCAGGGATTGCCTGGAGGTGCAGGTGGAAGGCGGAATGGTTATGGATGGGCAGAAGGAGACTTAGGTGTGATGGAAATAATTTGTCCTGGTTATGGCGATGTTTGTCAGGACAAAGAGGGGGTAAGCCTTTTCCCCCAAATCCTCTCCCTATTCCAAGGAAACCCCACTTATCCCGGCAAATATTCCTCCTCTGTTTAAACTCCAGCTATAAGACCACGCAGCCTGGCCCCCGCTGCACTGCCCACCTCTCAAGCACGCCTGCGCTCCCTCCCTGAGTGTGTGCTTTCTCTTTATTAAACTACCCTTTGCTTGCCCTGCTCAGCCTGCTCGTGGATCCTTTCTCAGGCAGAGCCCAGAACCCTGTCCTGGGTTGAGGTCGCACCCGGTGCACAGGGAGACCTCCCTGGACTGGATTGCCCGACAGCCAAGGGATCTTGGGAATCATACCATTCCCTGTACGGATGAGGACATTTTGGGCTCAAAGGGCCTGGGCAGAGAGGGCCAGGCCTGTTTTGGACAAAGGGATCCTGGATGCTGACAGAGGGGACTCCAGAGGAGTGCGGGGTGGGGAGAGCCCTGAGCAGCCCGTAGGGACCGGCTCTGCAGGGCTCCGTGGTTTCTCAGTGTGGCGGGTGGGCTGGAGGAGACACTCACCACAGGGCTCAGGGCTCCAGGACAGAGAGAATGAGGGCGCTGAACGGCAACCTCCTCTAGACAGAGAGACTAACTGGAATTCAGGGCACTGCATCCTAAGAAGGCCTCACAGAGCTAGAACAGCGGAGGGGGAAGTCCTCTGTGGTGGTTCAGAGATGAGGAGGGTCCTGCGTCAGAGCACAGCCTGCCAGGGTAGAGATTTGATGGTGGACTTGGAAGCTGAATGTAGGGACAGCAGAGAAAATGCTATTTTACACAGACGCTCAAAACAAGTGGAATTTGTCACTGAGACCGCAGGCTATAAATAGTCAAAGCCCATGATCTTAGACCTGGACAGGCCCTCTGGACGTAATGGGGTCATACGAACTGTTCATGGGAGGAACTTGGTTGAGGGGAAAGTGCTGTGAATGGGGTGGTGGGGAAAGGGCCACCTTGGTCCGACAGAATGATGGGATCTAGGGACCAAACCCTGCTCTGACCCCAACGAGCTTCGGGGTCTCAGACAAGGAGCCTAAACCTTTCCCGGCCTGAGTTTCCTTCCATGCCAACTAAGCGTGTTAACCACATAGTGCTTAAGGACTTCCCAAATCTTACACTAAGATTCTGTGGTCCCCGGGCAGGGAGACAAGAGCAGTGTGGCCAGGATGGCTGACCAGGGAGGTGGGTGGGGCCAGAAGCAGCCACCAGGTGTTCTGCTTAGAGAGTGTCTTTCAAGAGAGCACCTCCTTCATTGGGGTGATAGCCAGAGACCTGAAACCATTTAAGATGGGCCATGGTCGGACCTAGTATGCTGCCTATAAAGGTACAGATCACAAGGCAAAATGGAAGGCCACCAGTAGAGCAGATAAACTTTGAAACCAGACAAACGTGTGTTTGAAGCTCCCCTCTGCCATTTATTTGCAAAGTACCTCTGGGAGAATTATATGATCTTTCTGGGCTCAGATTACTCACCAGTAAAATTTGGATAGTAACACATTCCTCCCAGAGTCAATGCACAAGATAAATTAGATAATGTATAGTACACACCAGCACAGTTCCTGGTAAGTCATAAATCCTCAGCACATGGTTATTTCTTCTTCTTATTGTTAGCTTAGAGCAAGGACGGTAGAAAGAGGAGAGTTCAGCCAGGACAGGCTGCATAAAACTCTCTCTCCAGGCTTGGCCTGTTTCCCTGGACACTGCAGGTTTCCATGAAACTAGAATCTGAGACCTGTCACGGAGCAAGAATGGTGTTTGGCTGATCAGTGGTCTAAGAATGAGCTGAAGAGCTGAGACAGGCATTCCAGAAATGGAGAACTTCTAATGCAAATAAACCCACAGAGCCACTGAAGCATTAAGTAGTTTTTACTACGATATCTATGGAGATCTTTTATTCTTTGATAGGGTTACATTTAAGCGTAAATGACTTCAAAGAAACAGTTGGGGGAATATTAAATGTTTGAACTAATTAATTAATGCAACCAATTTTAATTATGTAATTGACATCCACTGAGCTGCAGAAGGTGTAGCTTGCAGGGAAAACAAAAAAAACAGCCAACAGTTTATGTGTAAGGGCTGATGCCAAATAGAGCTGGGCTATTTGTAAAAAGTAAGTGAAAGTTAATCATAAGTGATCTCTGTCTGGGTGAAAACTAGCTCTGAAAAATGGTGAAAGCTGTTGCCATTGTATATCCTGGAGGTTTTATTTGTATCTCTGGAGAACGAGGTTTCATCGCTAGATATTACATAAAGAAGTGAACAATTCATCTCTTTCTCTGTCGAATAGTGTTAAAAAACAAAATTTGAAGATGTAATTGGCTCTATTAAGTGGTTCACGATTGGGCAGCACCCCTTCGAGCAAGTGGAGAGATGCTCTGTGGAACTTCAGAGAAGGAAAGGTTTTTAAGGTAGAGAGGGAGTGGGGAAAAAGGACATTACTAGCAGAGAAGCCATTGTTTTGGGCAAGGTCGCCCTCCGAGGGCACCTGCCAGGGTCTACCGTGAATTTCCTAGTGCTGACTGGGGAATTCCGTGTCGGCTGGGCCTGTGGGGCTGAGACTGCAGTAGGTTGGGTCTGAAGTCTCATTTGTGGACCTAGGGCCATCAGCATGAGTGACTCCGTCTTCGGGCCTGGGGTTCTCCTGGGGGTAACTTAGTGTCCCTTGTAGGTCTCTGACACTGGATCGGAGACTGATGGTGTTGGAGACAGCAGCTGCATTGCTGGGGTGCTTCCAACCCCTGAGAGACACACACTGCTCGGGGGGAGCTTCTGAGAAACTCGGAGCATAAAGTCACTGGTGACAGCAGAACCAGGTGGGGCTTCCTGAGTCCAGCACAGAATCTGGTTATGGGTTAAAAGAAGAAAGACATAACCAACTGGATTCGACTGCTGAAAGTATCAAGTGTAGGTGGTTAAAAGGCAAACGCTAAGTCCCGGAGCAGAAGCAGAGCTCTGCACAGCGGCTGCAGTCGTGCGGGGCAGCGGGGGCTTGGCAGGTCTGGGGCTTGTCGGCCTCTAACCCCTCCGGGTTCTCCTGACTCCTGGTCGCCCCTCTGCCCTGGACTGCCCTTCTGTTACATTTTTGAGCTGACCTTGCAAATCTTTTTAGCCTTGGGTGGGAGGTAGAGGACGGGAGTGGACCAGGGGTCGGGTCCTCCCCATCTTCCCACGGACACTCCTTCCCCCACAGAGCATGTGTTCTGGGGGAGGCTGGGTGTCCCTGTGCTTTGGAAGCCCAGGATGCAGGAAGTCCCTTACTCCCGGGGCAGTGGGGGAGTGCGTTTGGTCTGCGCCCCCAGTCAACCCTGCCGAGACGTGTAGCTCTAGGCTGGCGGAAGACCGAGGGGCCGCTGTCATTGGCAGCCCGCCAACCGCAGCTCTTCAGAGGCCATGACCTGCTGGCAGCTTACACACTGGTGACCCCTGACAGCTGCGAGCGTAGGTACTGAGCCAAGTGGCTTAAACCCTCTGAGGCTCAGTTTCTTCATTTGTAAAGTGGAGAGGGCGGCCCCTCTTTCTGGGACTGTTGGGGGAGATGGGGGAAACCTCGGCGCGGGGCCTGGCCCTCAGGGGGTACTTCTGTCTCCCCCCTAATCTGCCCTCAGAGCACCTTGCAGAGCATACCAGCTGTGAAGTAATGTTGTTGGGTGGCTCTTGGGATCCAGGGCAGACCATAGCAAGGAGAATGGTGGGGATGCTGGCATCAGATGATGGGGAAGGAGCGGGCCGGGCCCCCTGCACAGCTCAGACCCCCCCTGAGGCACACAGTCTTCTGCCTGTGTGCAGACCCCTGGAGGGCATACGAGGCAGACCTGGTCCCCGTGCACAGCTTCCTGGGATGTACTTCCTGGCCCTTCCTCAGTCTCCCCATCTGGGCTGCCCCAGCATTCATCGCCAAGGCTGGGATGTGAGTTCTTTAAAGTTCACTTTGGAAACAAGGGCATGAAGTCGCCTGGAACATTGGTCTCCCAGCTTGCTGAGCTCTGCAGCTCTGTGCCACTAGCTGCTGCTGTCAAAAAGAACAGAGCCGTCATTCTGCAGGAGGGTTTAAATGATAATAGGGTTTTTGCTTCCCAGTAATTGGGAAGGTGCTAATCTAGTGACTCATGAGCTACATATAAAAAAAAAAACCACCCTGGAAATGAAACTGCATCGTGTTTTCTGAGTACCTCATCTCCTTATTTCGGTGGGGAGGGAGAGCTGGGGCCTAGCTGTGTGCAGCAGGGCCTGGTTGTCCTGGCAACCCTGCTGGAGAGGCCACACAGGTCCCCTCTAAGTAGTCCAGGGGTGCAGGAGCAGGGAGGGGTGGTCGAAGCCCAGCCCCAGGCGGCTGGGAAGGGGAGCCGGCCTGTGAGCAGGTTGCGCTTACACAGAAGCAGTCATTACCAAATTAGTGTTAGAATCTCCCAGGGTGGCTGAGTGTGAAGTGTGCACGTGTGTGCATATGTGCATTGAGTCTATGTGTATGTGCACATGTGGGCTGGCTGACCGCGTGGGCTTGGAGTGGGTGTGAGAAAGCGGGCGTGCCCGGAATACCGCTTCCTTCTTTTTGGCTCAGCGTCTCCGTTGCTGCTTTCTCCATCCGTGCCGTGCCCTGTCCTTTGAACTCTAGGGACCTGCGCTGCCCTGTGTGGGTAACCCACACAGAGGGGTGAGCTGCATTTTGCTACCAGGGAGCAGTTGGAGTTTCAGTTGGGCCCCTTTGGAGAAATGCAGCCCCTTTATCTCCTAAAGGGACAGACAACTGGACTCCAAGCCTGGAGGGTGCCTGGGGCTGCTCAATACTGGGACCCCCCCTCTCCAGGGGCTCAGGGGTACAGCGCCTCCTCTACCCCCACCGTTGCATCCCCTCGGACACCCCGCTGGGCCCCCTTTGCTAGGCACAACCCCTTCCTCCTCTTGACTCCTGTCCTCTTCCTGTGGGGTCTTGCTTCCCGAGGGGCCCCCCCGACCTTGGCGTGTCCCTCAGGACCTCTGGAGCCCAGAAGGGCAGAGTGTCCTTCCAGCCAGGGCTCTGGGAGGCCCCTTCCTGCAGGCAGCCGCCCCCCGCCCTCCCAGGCTCTCCTCCAGCCTCCCACTCCTTTCATTAACTTCATTCAAGCTAATAATCGTGCCGGCAATTCCATTGTCTCCTCTTAATTCTAATTTCCTTTGTCTCAAGGGGCAAATTTGCAGAGTGCAATGGAGAAGTGGCAGGCACAGCCTCCCGTGTAGTAATCAGGGGAGCCTGACCCAATGGGTGATGGAAGCACGTCTTCAGCAGCAGGGTGCTCCCTGCCCCGCCCCGTCCTCTGCCCTTCCTTCTTCCCCACTGAGCTCCGCCAGACCTGGAAGAGCGTCCAGGGTTGGAAACCTGGAGTTGTCCCATTCCACCCACCCCTTCAGCAAATCTGTCCCTGAGTCACGCAGATTGACCCTCTGAGGACACCCGAGGCCCTCCACAGTCCTCCCCTCGGCACAGCCGCGGCCCCAGGGCACAGCTCCCTAGCTCCCACGTGGTGATGGGCCAGGTCCTCCCTGGGCTCCCTGACACCGGGCTTGCCCACTGCTTCCCACCAGCTGCTGCTTCCGGCTCCGGCTCCGTCCTGCGTGGGCCCCTCGCCGCCGTCCCAGACACACCCTCCTTGTCACCTGCTGAGCGCCCGCTCCCCCCAGCCCCAGTCTCTCAGGCCTCCTTCCCTCCGGGACGTGTCCTCCGGCCCACAGGACGTGGCTGGGTGAGCTTCCGAGCACTCCCACAGCACAGCGGGGGGATCCCCGACACCCCACTGTGGTTCTGCTGGGTGACAGCGGCCGCGGCTGGTCTGGCTTTCCCACGGGCCTGCTGTCCAGGAGAAGGAAGCCTTTGGAAATGGGGGGTCGGGAAGGGAGGAGAAAAGCGAGGCAAAGGCTCCCGCCTTCTGGCTGTGAGTTTTGAATTGGGAAATACCACAAGAGTGGATGGGCTGTTTATTATTATTGGGCTCTTTTTCGCTGCTAATAAGGCTGGGTTAAAGAATGACTTGGCCCGCACCAAACAAGCTCTCTCCTCCTTCCCTCCAGGGCAGAGCTCGCCGCACTCACAGCACAGTGCAGCCTCCAGGGCGGGGCGCTGGCCTCAGAACTAAGGTGGGGGAGGACGGTGTGTCTGAACAGCACGGGGCACTCCAGATGTGGGCGGCCCTTTTCCCAGTCTCAGCAATCAGTCCTGCTTCTTCCGAGGGTAGAAAGAACCAGAGGAAGTGGAGGGGAAGCAGGAGTTTCTGCCTACTGTTAAAAGATGAACTGAGGCATACTAAACATTTTCAGTTCATGTGAGCAAAACTCGATTGGAATAGGGTAGCGCCAAGCGGAAAATGGTCAGGCACCGACATCAGGAGCTGGGGCAGGACCTCTATAGAGAAGAGATGGAGCAAAGCCAGGAAGTTACCTGACTGGTGGCAGTACTAGGAAAACCTAGTTGGCTGGCTGGGATGGGTTTCCTACCCTAGAGGCATTATAAGCTCGGCTGTGGTTTGCTCCTGCAGACTTCTGAGGCCCTAGAGCCGCTTCACTCCCAGGCCTCCTGTTTAACTGACTGAACGCCAGGACTTACAAGCGCCCGTAAGTTTTCCATTATAGGCCGTTAGGAGCGTGGAGGGAGGTAAAGGATGTTTCTCCCTACATGAACCATCTCTGGTGTGCAGCCAGATCCCAGCACCACAGTCCAGAGCTTGGCACATGGCATGTGGTCAATAAAAGGGTGTCAAGAAGAGGAAAGGTCTTATATTTATTGGCCTCACCGAACCTCAGAGGTAGAACGGATTGTGATGATAAGGAAACTGAATCCTAAGAGCCGAGGGGACTTACCCAAGGTCTCAGACCATCGGTGACCCCTTCGGTCTTCTTACTATAGGATCCCGTTTCCGGGCCCAGCTTCAGTGGAGGGCCAGGGTTGCTAGGTGGGCTGGCCACGGGGGAGCCCTGCACAGAGGGAGCTGGGGCTCTGTAGCGGTGGCAGCTCTGAAAGTTTGAATTCTGCCATTTGATCTCCACTCCCTCTCTAAATTCCCCATGGACCATTTTTTATCCTCATCCCTCCTCTGCTCTGATCCTGTTCTCTTGCAAAAAACTGCCGTCCAAGCTCTCTTGGGACCAGGGGACACGATTTGCCCCTAGAAGCTAACACATCTGCATGTCAGATGCTAGAATTCAGAGAGAAAAGGAGACTGTTGCCTTCTAGATACCAAAGTCCAGACTCCTTGATAACAAGCCAGAACTTTTCTCCAGACCTGCCCCATCCCCTCTGACCTGCCCTGCTGAGCTCTGCCCTCCTGAATCCCCCTGCCTCGAATGTTGACATCAAACCCACCTTCACTCAGGCTCAGGAAAAGGAGCACGCAGTCTCAGCTACCCTCTGCTCGTGCTCTGTCGGTTTTATGCTTTGAAACGCATTTTTTTCCCCAGTAATTTTAATAATTCTTAGGTAGAGAAAGTTCTAGCCCTCCCTTTTACAGGGGACTAAACAGGCTTCTTGAGTTCATAGGCTTAGAAGCCACACAGAGGCTGATCTGATTACTTCAAGGAAAGGTTTCGGCTGACTCAACTTTAAAAATCTTCTATTTATATTTTATTCCCCTGCCTTATTTCCTGAACATCTCATCTCATCTCATTGCATAGCTGTTCTAGAAAGGCCCTTTTAAAAAGATCCTGTGTTTGGTGGTTAAAAAACCTGATCACGTGGAAACCTGCACACAGATGTTTACAGCAACTTTATTCAGAACTGTCAAAACATGGAAGCAGCAGAGAGGTCCTGCAGGAGGTGAGGGATGAATAAACTGAGGTCCATCCAGACAGTGGAACAGTCAGCGTTAAAAAGGAATAAGCTCCCAAGATATGAAGGATCCTTAAGCGCATATTGCTAAGTGAAAGGAGCTGATCTGAAAAGGCTGTGCGATGCGTGATTCCAACTCAGTGACACTCCAGAAAAGGCAAAACTATGGGAACAGTGGAAAGACGAGTGGTTGCCTGGGGCTGGAGTAGAGGAGGGGGGAATAGGGGAGCACAGAGGACTTTGAGGGAAGGAAACTACCCTGTGTGGCACTAACTGGTGGGCAGATGTCACTATATGCTTGTACAGACCCATGGAATGCACAACACGGAGTGGACCCTAAACCCTGGCTTGGAGTCATTACGAGGCGTCAGTGTAGGTCACACGTGTCCCTCTCTGGTGGGGGATGTTGGTCATGGGAAGACCATGTGGGGGAGGGGCAAGGAGTTTACAAGAAATCTCGGTATCTTTCTCTCAGCTTTGCTGGGAAACTAAAGATAACTCTAAAAAATAAAGTTTTTGGTTCTTAGACACGCCTCCCAGTGAGAGTGGCGTCGGGTCCCCGCCCCTTGAAGCTGTGTGGGATCCTGGCTTTGGCCCATAGGATGCAGAGGAAGTGATGCTGTGAGGTCTCCTAGGCTAGGGCGTAAGACACCCTGCAGCTGAGGCCAGTTCTCTGGGAACATCCACCCTGTGGGGCCGCCCTCTGCGGACACTCCCTCTTGGTAGCCCAAACTAGACGGAGAAGCCCGTGGAGGCACCGGGTCCGTAATCCGGGCTGAGCGCGGCCTTCCGTCCTCTCGGCCCCGGTGCCAGGCCTGGGGGTGAAGAAGCCTTGGGGCTGCTCTGCTCCAGCGGTTGGAGTTTCTCAGCTAAGGCCCAGATGTCACAGAGCAGAGGGAAGCCATTCCTGCATTCCCCGTCCAAATCCTTCACCCACAGAACCTGAGCGTCACTGAGTGTTTTGTTTTATGCCACTTACGGTTGGAATGGGTTGTCACACAGCACAGGTAAATGGGACATTGTGCCCGGTCAAAAGGTTTGGGGCCTCACCTTCTCAGTCTCCCAATACTCAGTTTCTAATCGCTGGCAGACAGGCAAGATGTGGGTTTCTGGGGGGCAGGCACGCAGTGGTCCATGGGATGATCACCAGGCCTGGATGTGACTGCCAGACCACTTTCCCTTTCCTTCCTGCCGGTCACTTGGCTGGAAGGGGAAATAAATGGGGCCGTTAATCACCTGTTACGCCCTCCCTGCCTCCTCCTGCCTACGGAGACTGCTCATGGGTCTCAGAGCTCAGCCAGGAGGCCTGTGGGGAGGGCTCTGGCCCTGAGACCTAACCGATATCTGCCTCTGAGCCGCTCTTAGGGGCTGTTAGTGGTTATTTACAAAATGACTATTGACCGCAGGAGATGATAACTGCAAGTGACAAATGCCTGCAAACACCAGCTCTGCTTGGCCAGGCAGGGCCTCTGGGGGTGGGGAGGGGTGGCAGGCGACAGTCCGGGACTGGTGTTGGGGAGACCCGGAGGGGCATGTGTGAGTGAGTGTGTCAGTCTGGGGAGGGTCCGTCAGACCTGTCGACCACCCCACCTCCAGCCCTGCATCACCAGAGGGGACGTTGGGGTACCGGCAGGTCGGGCCTGCTGATGCTTCGAAGAACCCCTTCTTTCCACCGGGCCTCGGGGTGACGGTACTTCCTTCCCAGTCCCTTTCTCTGACCAATGCTTCCAGAAGCTGAGCAAGGTGAGAATGAATGGCCAGGGCTGAGCGTGAGGAGGGCAGACACGGACCTGACGGGCAGGAAGAGGACCTGGTCACCAACCAGGCTGTCGCTGCACAGTATGCTTTCAAAATAAAATGTTTTCATGCAAATGGTAACCTATCACAAAGCTGTCCTGCCCCAGGCTCCCCACCCCCACTTCAAGTGTATCTTGTGAGCTGTTCTGTGTGGGCACCTAGAGAGGCCCCTTATTCTTTAATGACTCTATGTGACATTTCATCCTCTGGACGTACTATAATTTATTCCGTCAGCTTCCTATTGATGGGTACTTCTGTTTGTGCTCTTCAGACTTTAAAGTGCATGTGACCCCCCTGGGGGTCTTGTAGAAATGCAGGTCCCTCATTCAGTAGGTCGAGGAGGGACCCGAGGTGCTGCATTTTTGACCACCTCCGGTAATTAGTTCTGCAGGTGCCTTTCAGTGTGCAGGATACCTTTGTAGAAATAGAATTTCTGGGCCAGTATATGTATGTGGCCCGGTAATCTGATAGATTCTGTGAATTGCCCTGCGTAGAATGCCCACTCTGTGGGCACTGTACACGACAGCCTGTCCCCCCACTCCCTTGTGACTGTTAAAAGAAGTCTTTCCACTTCTCCTTAATGTTTTTAGTCTCTGTGTTGTGAACTCAGCCATTGTATCATTGGTGCGTTTTACTGGGGACACCCTACTCGTCACCCTGCACCCCAACGTCAAACACACAATTGTCTGATGCCCTTGTGCTCCATTCTTTTCTTTATATTCCTGTGTGTTTTCATTTAAGAGTTTTCAAACGTGAAGTTAATTTGCCAATCGATTCATTTGCATATGCAGAAAGTCGTATCTTACATAAAATCTTAATTTAGAAAAGCCAGTTTCCTCCACCCTCATTATTTCATGAAAGCGTTTTGTTCAAACTCTTCACGTGCATTTTCAAGATTATGGTTTTCTTCTCCATCATTAGAGGTAATGTTCTGAGTCATTTATCCCAATTATCCAGAGCATATTATTGTCACCTTCTGAAGGTTGAGATGCTGCCGCTTGGGTACCCGTGTGCACTAATGTCGCTGCGCAAGCCATCCTGAGCTATGAATATTTGTTCCTTAACATTCAGTGTTTTGATCCGTTTGTCCTGTTGGTGTCTATTTATGAGAATGTCCATTGAGATACTTACTGTGTGACTTTCCTCCTTTTACTTAATTTATGCTTTTTATGAGTAACACATTGGAATAGATAGAAATACATAGATACAAATGGCAAACATTCTATGGGGCTTCTATTTTAACACATAAAAAAATTCCCCAGTTTTTTCTATCCAAACCATTTTGAGTTCTTTTAGCTTCACTGCCATATTCTCTGGATTTCTAAATAACACACTCATGCTGCTATTTTTTTTAACATTCTAATGCTGTAGATGCTGAATTGACTCCCTACAACGGAGCATGTTGATTTCTTTCACTCTGGTCTCACCCACTTCCCCTCTCAATTCTCCTACTATAGTTACCTTACAACTTTTTGGGCTAAATAAATATTCAATTTATGCTGTTGTGATTCTATGCATATCATCTGAGCGGAGCCATGGGGTGAATCATAGTAGCATTTCCTTTCCGGGACAACTTCCTGTTTGTTCCCACATTTCCTACGGACTTTCTCTTCTTTTTGTGTAGCTTTCCCTATATTTATCTTTAATTTACCCCCACACTGTGACAGAGCACAGCTCCTGTCTCAGGATGTTCAAAACTCCAGTGAGACACAGAGAAGTGACTGGTGGTTACCATGTGGAAGGGGTGGGGTTGGTGGGGAGGGCAAGGGGGATAAAGGGGCACAAAATTCTCAATTATAATGTAACTTGGCCCTGGGGAGGGTAGTGCAGCATGGAGAATATAGCCAATGATTCTGTAACTCTTCCTATGTGGACAGATAGTAACTGCACTAGAGGGGGTGAGGATTTAATAATGTGGGGAACTGCTGTGAACCAATGTGTTGTATACTTGAAACTGATGTAAGATTGTATATCAGTGACACTTCAATAAAAAAAAGCAAACCTCCAGTGAGACATCCCCCTAGAGGCCCAGCCTCTTGCTCCGCGGCAGATTGGCCGCCGCCTTCCCTGCTGCCAGCTGCCATTCGGGGCTCCCCTGCCCGCCCTGGAACCCGCTCGGTGCCCTCCTGCCTGCCAGCCTCCTCTGTTTGCTCTCGTTTTGGTGGTGCCATCTCCAAACAGCTTTCAGAGAAAAGGTACAGGGAGGATCTTCGTCTCTGAAAATTGTTCTTTTTCTCCCTCCAAGGGGACAGTCTGGCTGGGCATGGCGTCCCACACTGACAGGATTTTCTCTGAGCATCTGAAGGCCTCTGGTCTCCTAGCTTCCACTGTTGTTGAGAAATTGATCTGCTCCTGGGTCCCTTGGATGTGACGCCAGCCTCTCCCCCCCACGTCCCCCGTGTGCCCTCTGGGTGACTCCAGGCCCCTCTTCACACCGGGAACTCGGAGGTTTTATGATCATGCACTTGGACCTCCAGCTCTGTGCTGGGCTCTCGATGACGACCTTCAGTGTAGAAACAGGCCCTTCAGGTCTAGGAAATTAACTCTCACAATAGCTTATTTCTGCACAGCTGCCCTCCTTTTGTTCTCTCTTCTGTTTTCCCAAAACTCGTATTATTCTTGGACACGTGACCTCCAGGACAAATGCTCTAGTTTCTCTCTTTCCTATTCTCAATCTCTTTACCTTTTTATTATCCTTCCTAAGAGATGTTCTTATCATGATCTTCCAACCTTTCTATTGATTTTAAATTCACGCTATTATACATATTTTTTGTTTCCTGCATCTCCTCCCATAACACTTCTTTTTTTGGCATCCTGTTCTGATTTCCATGGATACAACAGGTTCTTTTCATCTCTCTGAGGATATTAACGATAGTATTCGGGCGGCTTTGCCTGCTCCCTACCTCTACTCACTTTCCTTGAAGTTGTTTTTTGCTTGTTGTGCGTGTTTCGTATTAGAGGCTTTCTTAAATCTGTTGACCTTTGGCCAGGTGTTAGAGGGAAGTGGCACCTTGGAGACTGGAAGCTCTGCCACACAGGCCGGGCTTTCCAGTGGTGGATTGCACTGGGGGATCGCAGGGCAAGGAACCAGGCTGACCACTTGGGACCCCCACCCCTCTGCTGTGACGTATCTTTTCTCCTGGCCAGTTTGTGCAGTGAGGGGCCTGCCTGCCTCCTGCCCTGGGTGGTGGGGTAGGGAGAAGTACACCTAGATGCCCACTTCTGGGAGCAGGTGGGATGGAGGGCCAAGGAAAGGGGGCCTCACCATGAACTCGTCAACTGCAGTCATGCCCTGTATACAGTGTGGTGCACCCACTTTCAGGTCTGTCTGGGTCTCCCTCCGCAGAACCTAAACCTCCTTTCTACCTGACTATGGCAGGGTGGGGCTCACGCTGCCTGCTGTCCTTCTTGCTTATCGACTCTGGGCCGACCCTGTAGTTCACAGCCACAGCACGCACTGCCCTGAGGGCCCTGGTGCCTCTCCTCCCGAGCCCCTCTGGATCCTGGGCGCCTAAGCAGCCGTTTCTGCCTTGCCCTCTTCACGCCCTCCGTGCTGCCCTTCGGCCTCACTCTTTTCAGTCTGCTCAATTTCTCTGTGCTCCCTCGACTTCTCCCCGCAAATTTCAAAATTCCGTTTGCAGCCCTCACCTGCTCCCACCTCCTCTCCTGGTCTTTGCTGTGGCTTCGCGCCTTTCCCAGCCTTTCACTGGCCCCTTTTTGGTCACATCGGGGAAGAAAGAGAGACACATATGTTTGTACATCCACACTTGGCTGGGCCCAGTCTATCCTCTCATTTCTACCCTTTCTGAATCATTTTAGGTGTTTGAGTGCTCCCCTTAAATAACAAGCCAGATCCTAACTCTCTTTGGCTTAAAATCAAGGCTCCGGAGGTCTTCACGTCAGAGGCTCTGACCTGGTCTGAAGCCCGCGTGATCTGCTTCCTGCCTCGCCTCCCCCAAGACATGCCCCCTTCGCTTACTTGTTCCTGGCCCTGCTGGGTTTCGAACATGCTGTTCCCTCTGCCTGAATGCTCTTCCCTTGTCTGCCCTTCACCTGGTTGGCTTCTTTCATCCTTCCATGCTCATCTCTAACTTCTCTCCCGGCCAGGTCGCGTTCCCCGGTACCTCCTCCAATAGGCCTCTGACTGTAATTTTAAACACCCATGGGGTCTCTGGGTGTCCGTGTCCTTCACTAAGGTGTTTGCTCATAGCTTTAATAGTGAGTTCAGCTCAGAGGCAGAGCTGGGGTCTGTGAAGCCAGGAAGTGCATGTGTCTTTTTTAGTATTGTGTCCCCGCAGCTTAGCACAGAAAGGGTGCTGGGAGAACAGCTACTGGAGGAATGAATGAATGAATGGATGGGTGGGTGTGCACCTGGGCCTGAGGGAGTGCCTGGCCAGGGTCTACTTGCCATGGCTGAAGACACCGAGGCTCACTGACATGCCGGGAAGGCACACGTTTTCCCTCTGCAATGCTAATGACAGTCTTCTGAGGAGGCCTCTGTCAGGCCCAGCGTACAGAGGAAGAACTTGGGGCTCAGCGAGTCCAGGCTTGCCTAACATCTCACAGCCAAGTCAAGAGTGGGGTAGAGCTCAGGCTTTCTGCTTCCAAAGCCACTTGGTGATGCCCTGGATGATCACATTCACATCACATTAGACGGGAGAGGCCCGGAGAGGGGAGTCAGCGTGTGGGTCAGCTTTGGCTGTGATAACAACTCTGAACCTCCCGGCTTACAGTTAACATTTCACCGATGGCTCTGCAGGTGGCCTGTGGCTCTGACGGCCCCACTGCACTTGGCTCTGGGCTGAGTGCCACGTTCACATCTGTTCCATAGGTTTTTCATTCCAGGATGAGGCTGAAGGAACCTCCACGCTCTGGGGCATTCTGCTGTCGTGCTGGAGAGCAGACCTCAAGAGGGCTGCTATAAATGCGCAGCCCTCCTAGAAGCTTTGGACCCTTACAACACCTGCATTCACACTCCACGGGCCAAAGTGTGCCTCATGGCCAAGCTCAGTATCCGGGGGGTGCGAGTCTTGGGGGTGGGCGGGGAGCCGGGGCTTTAGAGGGTGGATGGTGCTGGACTGTGAGACAGTCTAGCCCAGTGGGAGGCAGAGCGACCTCCATGGATGTGACGACGCTGGGCCCCGTTTTCTGGGGCCTTGCCAGCCTCACTGGGCCGCCTCCGAGAAGATCCTTTGCTGCTGTCCACAAGTCTAAATGCATGCTCGTTGCCATGGGCCCCTGGCCCCACTCGCGAGGGGTCACTGAGTCTTGAGTAGGTATCAGTTTTGGTAGGTCTGCTGCCCATTCACTTGCTAAGTATTTTAAGCACCACCCCTAAATATGGGTAAACGCAAGTTATG